>CM038224.1:106873365-106949351 GCA_021442155.1 Cymbidium sinense | reverse complement strand
GACTTTCCCATGGATCGTATGATCTAAGGTCGGACCGCCACGATTAGATCTGGCAATTAAGGAGGAAATAGAGGCGGATCTAACATGATTAGATCAGGATCGTTCTTTTCAATCTCGTGGAATGAATGAGCTGTGATATGTCTCCTTCACGAATGGTAAAAGATGGATACCGTTTGTCTTTCTTCATTCAATTCAAGCCCACTAGAGCTAAGATTGGGATCAAATTGATCTAACACCATCAGAAGAAGAAGACAAACACATCCAACAGTCAAAAATGCTTGACATACAAATTTCCTTAATAAAGGATCAACCATTTTTTCCTAAATCGACTGTTTTAAGAAATTACCTCACTAGAGCTGATGTCTCGCGGAGGGATCGACCAAGCTAGCTTCGCCTAGTTGAGGTGAAGCTCTCTTGAGAAGCTTGGACCTCAGTTTGAAGTGAGTCGCTCAGATGACCAATCCATGCATGTAGGAGCTTTGGCTTCGATTGAACTTGGACCTTCGGTAGCTTGGAAGCTTGGGAAATGACTTATTATTGCTCAATGAGGTGTGGTGATGGTGTGTGCAAGGTTGATTGAGGTTTGATGGAGGGTTGAGAAAATGGGACTTCGGATTGGCCTCCCCTATTTCACCTGCACATGGGAAAAAGAAATGCAAGCTTGGAAGGCTTTGGAACGCTCTAGGAAACTCTCTGAGATTTTGAAATCAGTCAAGGGGATCTCCTAGTGCAAATTGGTCATGTTCGCCACTCGAATTGAAAGAATATACCCCTCAATCCCGTGTGATGGATAGAAAGGATCTATCCCTAAATTTCTACCAATTCACCATCATCGAGGCATCGGATAGGTTGTCGTCAGCTTTACATGGCTCGACAGGAGTGGAGGAAGCTATGGCAGGGAGCTCAAGGCAAGATATGAGAAAATTGACTTGGCTTGGTTCTTTGGGTGCTCGATTTGGCTTGAGAGGGGAGGAGGTGAACTCCCCTTGGTCCATAGTTGATTCTAGCTTTTCTAAGGTGGGATAGGAAGCTTAGGTGCACCCCATTTGGCACTTGGATGGCTGCCCAAGTGATGGGAGAGTGGACTTGGCTTCCTATGGAAAGAATCCAATGTAAATGAGCTTGTCCAATGGTTAATTCCCTTAGGTTGGGTCCCACTTAAAAATAGACTGATTTGGGAATGATCTATGGCTGGTTTGGGTCAGGTTTGGCTAGCTACTAGGGTCCCATGGGCTAGTTTGGGGTGGTTTGGCTTCATATGGTCAAATGGGTTCAAATGGGTTAATTTGGATTGGGTTAACCAATTGGTCAAATTAAGTCAAACCAAGGTTTGGGTTATGTTCAAATGATGTTTTGAAGAGTTTTGGCTTAAGTGGTTTTGATTAATTTGGCTTAGGTTTGATTTTGGCTCATTTATATCCAAATAGGTCAAATGGGCAAAGTTGACCAATTTGACCAATTTGACCAAATTGGGTTGGGTTAAGTGTTGGAAAATGTTCAATTGGTTAATTGAAAATTGTAGGCTTTGGTTTGATTTGTGTTTAATTTGATTTTGGTCAATTTGACCTTTTAGGTCAATTTGGGCTAGGTTGGTTCAAGTTGACCAATTGATTAAATTGGACTCAAACATGGCATTGGTCAAGTTCAATAAATTATTTAGAATGAACTTGAGCCATTGGTTGCAATCAATGTGGATCAAATCATGATTTGACCAATTTTGGCTTTTTAAGCCAATTTGGGTCAACTTAGGTCAAACGACCAATTAGACTTGTTTGGCTCAATTGAGAGTTTGGTCATGTTCAATTATTGATTACAAATTAGTTTGAATTAATGGTTTCAATAAATTTAATATTATGGTGGCCTTTAGCTAGTTTGGGTTTTATTTGGGCTAAAGGTTGACTTGGTCAAAGGACCAAGTTGACTTGGTTTGACCTAATTCAAGGTAGTTGATCACCCTAGGATGATTGTTGATCATGATATGGGGTTTGGATGGGCTTAGTTCAATCCAATTTGGGTTGGATTAGAACTTGGCTCAAAGAGGGTCTTTACTTTTGGTCAAGTGGACCTAAATGGGTCAATTGGTTTGGTTTTAGCTTGATTCAAGTTTAGCTGAACTCATATATGAGCCTATGATGAAGATATAAATCCAATTGTAATTGGTTTGGAGTCAAATGGATTTTGGTTCATATGACAATTTCAAGTCAAAAGGGGTCAACATGGGCTTGACTTGAGTTGACTAGGATTTGGTTTAAAAATTACAGTTTGTGTTTATATTTAGAACAATGATTGAAGGAATGATTGAATCATGAAAAAATTCATGGGTTTTGAGTTGATTTGGATATCATTTAGTCATGTTTAAGAAATTGGCTAAAAAGTATAAAATTAAAATTTTGATTTGATTTGGGTTTGGGTTTGGCCATTTGGACTTATATTTTATTTATATTTATAAATGTAAATGAAGATATAAATGATTCATGAGAAAGTCACTTGAGTTTGGAGTGATTTTGAAGCAAATTTGACCAAATTTAAGGATGTAGGTCAAAAGGGCTTAAGTAGGAAATTAATTTAGTTTAATTTATTTTTGGTCATTAGAGGGTGGGTCTCATTTATATTTGTGAATATAAATAAAGGAATGACTAATTTATAAAGAAATAAATTGAGTTTGGGTTGAGATTTTATTAAGCTTATGGAGGTAGGTCCATATGGCTTAGGAAAGGTCTTGATTTGGTTTTTGCTATTTGAATTTGGATGTCATTTATAATTGTGAATATAAATGAAGGAATGATTGATTTATAAATAAATTAACCAAGTTTGATTTGGTTCAAAGGGAGTTTTGGCTAAGCATATGAAAGTGGTTCATATGGCTTAGGAAGGGATTTTGAAATTTGAATTTGATTTTGGGTTTCAATCATTTAATTTGGAATTTGGGTTGAGATTTGATTTGAGATTGAATGGATATTTGAAAAAACTAATTGAGTTGGGGTTGATTTGAATTTGGTTAAGGCTAAGTCCATAAGATAAAATCAAAGGGCATAGGAAGGGTTTTTAGAATTTGAATTTAATCATGGGATTCAATCATTTGATTTGGAATTGGATTTATGATTTGGATTTGAATTTGAGGTTTGGTTTGAGGAAGGAAGCAAGGATTGGGTTTAAGGTTATAGGGTAGCAAGTCTTCCTAAATTCTTAAGGAATAACCTATTCTTAACTCTTCTATTTCTAGGCTTAGGTTAAGTATTCACCTAATTACTAGAAGTGTCTTAAGACCAAGGAGCTCTTAGTGTTTACAAAGAGTCCTAGATGAGAGAAAGTTGAGAACTCACTCCAAAAGTGAGGTCAACAAAAGTGCGACCAATAGGTGTGGTGTAACTGACGAGGTGCACCACACATATTGGTGTTGACCGAGATGATCAATAACGTCCGCAGGATCGCAAGCGCTAGCTAAAATGATCTACTCCTAAACCCGAGATGTAGATGAAATTAAGATCTTAGTGCAATGCAACTCAACTTATGCCAAGGGCATAAGAGAGGAAGGAAGGATCCACTGAGGGATCAAGTATTTGAACCTTCCACTAGGGAAGCAGGTTCAGATTATCCACTAGGGATTGGAATTTGATTTTGATATGACTTGGGGAGAAAAGATCCACTATGGATGAGTGCATGAACCTTCCACTAGGGAAGCAGGTTCAGATTATCCATTAGGGATAGTGATTTTATTTAGTTTGATTTTCTGAGGGCTCCATTGGAGAGTGGATATAATTTGTGCCTCGCTGGTGAGGAATTTGATTTGATTTAATTGGTGGGGCATCCATTGAGATGAGAATTTAATTTGTTCATGATTTGAGGCTCCACTGGGGGGAGAATGTGATTTTTTTTGAGGGCACATCTGCTAGAGATATGAGCTCAGATCCGCTAGGGATAAGATGGATTTAATTTGGATTCCACTAGGGAAGGATGGTGATTTGATAAAATGGACCCTATCGGTGTGCGATGGATCTACTAAGATGGGGCTAATATTACCCTAGTCATATCTTAGATTTACAAATACAAAGGGATAGTCTACCGGGCTTCAGGTAGGACTAACCAACCTAAGGGTTGCCTTTCGGTGTGCAATGGTCAAGTCAGGAATTAAGCTTGTAAATTTACAACTTCCTGAATAAGTAACCACTGGGGTGATCGGTTGATTGCATAATAAATCAAACTTGGCCTAGGGCAACTATTGAGCGAATGCCGCTGTGGACTCACATCAACTCAAGAATAGTCAAGATAAATTTAATTTAAGATGGACCCTCTTGGTGTGCGATGGATCTATTAAGAAAGGGCTAATATCAGCCTAATCTTGTCTTAGATTTACAAATCCAAAGGGATAGTCTACCGGCCACAGGGTAGAGCTAACCAACCTAAGGGGTGCCTTTTGGTGTGCAATGGTTGGGGAAGAAAGCTTGTAGACTTATAACTTCCTAAATGAGGAATCACTGGGGTGATCAGTTGATAGCACAATAAATCAAACCTGACCTAAGGCTGCCTGTCGATGTGTAATGATCATGCTGGAAAGAATGTGTGGTAGACTTATATCTTCTAAAGTAAGGATGACCATGCTGGCACAACAAGTGGAACCCTAACTAACTGAGAGTCGACCGGGATTTATCTCAACTCAAAAGTAGTCAAGCGATTCCTATAGGGAGTTTTGCTGACACTGCCCTAAAGATAGGATGCCTACTTGGGAAAATGTATCACTGGGGGTTTTGCTCCTAATCCACAAGCGAAGATATATATTTATTTTATTTATATGTTTGTATGAGCCGGGAGGGACCACAGAAGGGTATTATATCAACCTAGTTCTATCTCGACTTACTAGAATAAGGGAGAATATATCTATAAGGTAAATTCTCTAACCAGGGTGGCTACTAAGAAAGGGTGATTCCCAATCCAAAAGTAACAGGCAAAGGTTGTAGATAAGGTTGCTAAGAATGTGATCTAAATAGAGTGCCCATAGGGGAGGTGCTGCTAGGGGCTTTATCCAAAGCCTATAGGTATATAGTGGCCAACTCCTGGAGAATGCTTGTAGACTAACATCTTCCACAAGTGGTGTATCCACTGGGTGGGTCACCATTAGCATGGCGATAACCAACCAACCTAAGGTGCCCATTAGTTTACGATGATCAATCTGAGAAGAGGGCTTGTAAAATTATATCTTTACAGATGAAAATGATCATCACGATAGTCTGTCATAGGTGAGACAGGTGCTATCCGACCTAGAGCGACTACCGAGTGGGTAGTTTTGTGCAAGGACAAGACCCATACTTGAAGTAGTCAAGAAGAAAGGAACCACTGGGGGACTTATCCTAAGCCTCAAATATACTCAACCCAGTCAGGGTATGGTGGCTAGTTTAAGAAGAAAGTGTGTAGGCTTACATCCTCTTAAACAAAGTCAACATGAGGTAGCTTATTAGCCGCGCAGTAAGGCCTACCAAACTAATAAGGCACTCATTGATTTGCACTGGTTAAGTTAGGAAGAAAGCTTTTTAAACTTACATCCACCAAACAAGTAACCACTAGGGTGACACACTAGCAGGGTAGCATGTTAGCCCGACCTAGAGTAGCTAATGAGTGAGTGCCACAGGAGGCTTCATCCCACATCAAAATAGCCCGAGATAAAAGATATATGTTTGTTTTATATGATTGTGTGTAGTTTGTGTCGGTGTTGTGTCACTAAAGGATAGGATGCTGCTTGGGTTCCATACACCTACCCTAAACACATCATGGCAGATTCACAAGCAAAGATATTCCTAACCAATATGAAGAGATGGAGTTTAAGATGGAAGAAATTTTATTGATAATTAATTTGAAACAAGATTTATGGATAATATTTCTTTAGGTAGAGCGCATTGATTGAAAGCATTGGGCGCTCTCCCTTACAATTTATAAGCTGATAAGATCCTCCTTGGTAGGCTTTCTCTATGGAAAAAGGGCCTTCTCAAGTGGGTTCAAACTTGCCTCCCATTTTTCGACGGGCAATAATTGGTCTCCTTAGAACTAAAATAAGATCTCCTACTTGAAAAGCTCTAGGACAGACCAACTTATTATGAGCTTGAATCATTTTGGCTTTGTACAACACGAGATTCTAGCATTCCTGGAGGCATCTCTCATCCAAACCTTTGAGCTCTTCTAACCACAACTTGGTGTTATGCTTCGTTGTGATTTTACCACTCATAGATATCCTTAATGATGGGAGTTGGACTTCTAATGGTAGAACTTCTTCAGACCAATACACTAAGAAGAATGGGGTAGATTGAGTTGGAGTTCTGTATGTGGTGCGGTAAGCCCACAAGGCTTCAACTAGCTACTCATGCCACTGTCGCTTATTATCGTCGACTGTCTTCTTTAATATATGGATGAGAGTTTTATTGAAGGCTTCTGCTAAGCCATTTTCCCTCGGATAATAGATGGTAGACTATCTCCAATTTATGTTGTATCTTCGGGCAAAGCTATTGATTTTGGTGCTCTTTAATGCAGTACCATTATCAGATATAATTAGTCGAGGCACTCCGAACCTATATACGATATGATTCCTAAAAAACTAGAGCACATGTTGAGCTGTGACCTCTCTGAGTGGGATTGCCTCCACCCACTTAGAAAAGTAGTTGGTGATAGCTAGAATGAACTGATGACCCTTAGAAGAAGGAGGATCAATCAGACCCACTATGTTAGTACCCCAACACTCAAATGGTCATGAGGCTAATGTAGGATGTAGAATTTTTAGTGGTTGGTGTAAGACCACACCATGAACTTAACATTGGTGGCATCTCCTAGCTACATCCATGCAGTCTGTGATCATCGAAGACCAGTAGTATCCTAGTCTTTTGATCTTGGCTTTCATTTTTGGACCAGATTGATGCGCTCTGCACAAACCTGAGTGTACTTCTGTCACGATCTTATGGGCTTCATATTTATCCAAGCAATATAACCACATATGATCGAAGGACCACTGGTATAAGGTTCCAATCATGAGAGTGTATGAGAGAGCTCTCTGATTCACTTGATGGGCTAATGACTTCTCTTATGGTAGTTTGCCTATTTTTAGGTAATCCATGAATGGTTGCTTCCAATCCAACTCCTCATCCTTTTTGGCAACGACAACCTCCCCTTCAAGAGAGAGTATCTCGATGAGTTTAGCATCAATAAGTGATAAGACTTTCCTATTTTGGACCCTTATTGATATGGAATCATCTTCTGGACATGCCAACTCTTTGGCAAGTTTGGTTAATGCTTATGCTGTGATGTTTTCTTCGCGAGGAATCTTGTAGATGGCAACCTCTGGGATTTGGGCCAGCAACTCCATAGTATACTTATGGTAATGATGGAGCTTAGGCTTTAGGACTTTGTAAGACCCAGCAATTTGGTTGATAACTAATTGAGAATCGCCAAAGATGTTGATGCTTTGGACACATAGTGTAATGGCAAGCTCCAGACCGATAATTAGAGCCTCATATTCAGCTTTGTTGTTGCTGCATGGATTGGACAAATGATATGAGAATCTCATCATATCACGGTCCATAGTTAGAAGAACTATTCCTACCCCTGCCTCCCCTGGAAGAGTATATCGTGGTTCTTCTCCTTTTCAATGGAGGATGCACCATTAAAATACATTTCCCAGTGGAAAATGCTAGTGTCCCTTAAGTTCATGATTTGTTCATCAGGGAGGTATTCACTAAGCAGAGAATCAACAAGAAGTTGGTGTGTTGCTAGGAAATCTACTACTGCTTCTCCTTTCATCGCACGGAGGGGTACAAAAGTGATGTCAAACTGTGACAAAATCATGGAATAAAGTGCCAACCGTCGGAATAACATCGGCCGTGCCATGAGATATTATAGTGGCTTGATCCTAGTGATCAGATTCACCTTATGAGGAAGCATGTAATGTCATAGCTTTTAGGATGCAAAGATTAAAGCTAGATAGTATTTTTCAATAGGCCAAAAAAGTGCCAAGGGAGTCATTTAATGCAGCAGTATATAATATCAATGGCTTGCCCAGGATAAGGGCTACTAGAATTAGCAGAGTCATCAAGTAGTGCTTGATATTTTCAAAAGCATGTTGGCACTTATCATCTTACTTGAACTTGGCATCCTTTTTGACAAGTGTTGAGAATTGCTGGCATCTCCTTGATAGGTTAGAAATGAAGTTTCTTAGATATGCCAACCTCCCTTGGAATGATCTGAGTTGAGTTATACTTTTAGGGGGTGGCATTTCTAAGATAGCCTTGATATTCTCCAATCGATTTCTATTCCATGATGCTGGACAATAAACCCAAGGAATTTCCCTAAAGCTACTCGGAATGCACACTTCAGGGGATTCATTTCGAGGTTGTATCGTCATAACCATTCGAAAAATACTCTCAAGTCAAAGAGATGGTCATCCTTTTCTTTTGACTACAAGATCATCGATGTAACATTCAACCTGATGATAAATGAGTTCATTGAAGATCTGAGTCATGACCCGTTGGTATGTAGCACTGGCATTTTTAAGATCAAAAGGCATGACCTTATAATAATAGATTATGATCGGAGTTTGAAAAGCTGTATTTTTCTCATCCTCGGGGGCCATCTTAATTTGGTTGTAGCCACATGACCCATCCATGAATGAGAATACTGTATGAAATGAGGCAATGTCCACCATCAGTTCTGGAATTGGTAGTGGAAATTCATCTTTAGGACATGCCTTTAGATCCCTAAAATCACACATATGTGAATTTGGCCATTCTTTTTCTTAATTGGAATGACACCGCCAACCGTGTAGGATATTTTTCTTCCTAATAAAGCCAACATTGACGCTTGATTTCAAAAACCGCAATGTCTAATTGCATGCATCTAGAGCCTTGATAGGGGGATTAGATCTATTACTAGTTTGTGAACTACTATGTCGAGATAAATGAAATTTTTTATAATTCCATGCAAAGAAGTCCTTGAACTTAATCAATAGCCTAACTAAGTTATTGGTTTCTTCTTCATTCTACAAGGAACTAATGTATGTCATGCATGGATCTTCTTTTGTTCCTAAGTTGATTTTTTGAGTTCGTCGATGGTTGATCTGATTTCTTCTTCAAACTATGGCAGTGCATCTCTAGATTCAAGATCATTTGGATCGTCTGAAGTTTCTAAACATACCTCCTTATATGAGTTAGCATGATTTGAAAAGAACATATCAGACTCCAAATGATTTGTGATGACTAGGCAATGATTATTATCATCGACCGACCCACGGTCAATCCTAGTCTGGTGATTGAGATGCTTTGGTTGTCCCATAACCTTTCAAAGTAATTTGACCTGTGTTTAGACCAAGTATGTGAGATTAATATCTTCTTTGCCAAATTAAGAACACAAGGTGAATACCAATCAAAAGGCAATTATATTAGATCTTTATATGAATCATCCTCAAGTTCTACATCAGCTTCTTAAATTGAGGATGATGCTCCCAACAAGAACCTCTTTGGCTTGACATCTGTAGATGACTTGGGGGCCTCCTTAACTACCAAACCCTCAACTTTTTGAGAGGAAATTGGGGTTAGAGCTAAGGATCCTAACTAGTGCTTGACTGTTCTATATAATATTGACTCAGATACATTCATGCTTTGCTTGGAACCCTGGTCTTCATCACTGTCTAGCTTGAATGTCACTTCTAATGGGACCAACTAAGAGGGATTGATTGTCGTGCTAATCACATGAGACTCATCCTTTGAATTGGATTCCAAGTCTATATGGATAGCAGGGGTACTCTTATGAGCTAGAACATAGCTCCTACTGGCTGGTGACCAAAAGGAGGTCTTCCACCTCTGGAACTACCTCTGGATCCGACTCTTCCTCTACCTGGTCGGGGTCGAGTCATTTTACCCATGTGTTCATATGGAGGAATGAACTATGGGTGGAATTTAGCTTCAGGCTCTACGTCTTCCTCAATGTCTAATTCTCACTAACTTGCATTTTCATTTTCTTTTCCTTTTTCATTTTTCTTTTCTTTTTCTTTTTATTCTTTTTCTTTTTGTTTTGTTTTTGAACTTTAACCAAGTTCATGAGAATAGACTTTCTAATTTTGAGGAAGATAGTCATGTCCTCATATATCTCGACCTCTTTAACTGAAAATGGCTTCAAGTCTCCTTTGACACAATATTCGATTCCACTTCTTCAAAATTTGATGCATTGAGGTAGATAGGATGGAACCATATTGTTCTAATGTATCCAAGGCCTACCAAGCAAAGCAGTGAAAGATGTGTTCGAATTAATTATGTAAACCTTGGCTTCTGTGTTCCAGTCATCTATCTCCAATGACAACACTATGGAATCTAAAGCCCTCTCGCCTTGCTCATTGAATCCTTGTTGACCTCATTTTTGGAGTGAGCTCTCAACTTCCTCATCATAAATATAGAAGTCTTGTAGACACTAAGAGTTCCTTGCCTTAAGACACTTCTAGTGATTAAATAACACTTAACCTAACCTATAAACTTAAGAGTTAGCCATAGGAATATGTGCCTTAAGGATTTAGGAGGACTTCCCTACCCTATAGCCTAAACTCAAGCATTGCTTCCTTCTTTCAAACCAAATCTCAAATTCAAATCAACCCTAATCTAATTGATTTTCTCAATTATAAAATTCAATCTCAAATCAAATCCCAACCCGAATTCCAAATCAAATCCAACTATCAAATGATTGAAACTCATAATCAAATTCAAACTTCAAAATATCTTTCTAATTCATATGAATCACCTTCATATGCTTAGCCAAAACCTCCTTTAAACCAAATTAAACTTGGCTAATTTCTTTATAAATCAATCATTCCTTCATTTGTATTCACAAATAAAAATGAAACCCACCCTCCAATGACCAAAACTAAACCAAACCAAATCAATTCCCTACTTAAGCCCTTTTGACCTACATCCATCAATTTGGTCAAATTTGCTTCCAAATCCCAAACCCAAGATATTTTCTCATGAATCATTTATATCTTCATTTATATTCACAAATATAAATGAAATAGAAATCAAATAAAACCAAACCCAAATCAAATAAAATTTCTAATTTTAGCCCTTTTAGCTAATTTCTTAAACTTGGCTAAATGATATTCAAATCAACTCAAAACCAATAGATTTCTTCACTATTCAATCATTCCTTTAATGATTGTTCCAAATATAAACACAAACTACAATTATCAAGCTAAAGCCAAGTCAACTCAAGTCAAGCCCATGTTGACCCCTTTTGACTTGAAATTATCATATAAACCAAAATTCATTTGACTCTAAACCACTTACAATTGGATTTATATTTCCATCCTATGTCCATATGTGAGTTCAATTAAACTTGAATCAAGCCATGATCAAGCCAATTGACCCTTTTAGGTCCACTTGACCCAAAGTGACTTAAGAGACCTTCTTGAATTAAGTTCTAATCCAACCCAAATTGGATTGAACTAAGTCCATCTAGATCTCATATCATGATCAACAATCTTCCCAGGGTAATCAACTACCATGAATTGGGTCAAACCAAGTTAACTTGATCCTTTAACCAAATCAACCCTTAGCCTAAATGAAACCCAAACTAGCCAAAACCCATCATATGTCAAATTGATTGAAACCATTAACTCAAACCCACTCATGATCAATGATTGAACATAACCAAACCATCAATTGAGCCAAACCAAGTCCAATTGGCCATTTGACCCAAGTTGACCCAAATTGGCCTAAAAAGCCAAAAAGGGTCAATCATGATTTAATCCAAATTGATTGCAACCAATGGCTCAAGTTCATTCCAAATCACTTATTGAACTTGATCAAAGCAATGATTGAGCCCAATTGACCCATTGGTCAACTTGACCCAACCTAGCCCAAATTCACATAAAGGTCAAATTGGCCAAAATTAAAATTAAATCTAAATTAAATCAAACCAAAGGCTACATTCATTTTCAATCAACCAATTGAACTTGACTCAACACCTAACCCAACCCAATTTGGTCAAAATTGTCAAATTGATCAACTTGACCCATTCGCTCCTTTTGAATCCAAATGAGTCAAATTCAAAACTAAGTCAAATTAATCAAAACCAATTGAGCTAAAATAGTTCAAATCACCATTTGAACCTAATCCAAGACTCAGTTTGACCCAATTTGACCAATTGGTCAACTTAACCCGACCTAGCCCAATTTGACCTTCATAGGTCAAGTTGAGTCAAACCCATTTGAATTAAGCCAAAGCCCATTACAACCTGACCCAAACCATCCTAAACCCAGTTAGGATAAGCCCAAAATCAACCCAAACCCATTTGGAGCAAAACCCAAGGTGACCCCTCTTGGAAATGCCATCACACATGTGATCTTACCCAAAACAGAGCCAAGTACACTCTCCCATCACCTTTGGCAGCCATCTATCACCTCAATAGGGACCTACCTAACTTCTTAGCCCACTCTATGGAGGCTAGGGTTGACCAATCCCATCATTGGTTTTGAAAATGTTGGCCATCCCCTTGAAATGAGAGAAATAAGCCTCATTTCATGCTATCCTGAGTTGATTCAGCTCCTAAGAGCTTCCCTAAGAAAAGAGCATCCGTTCCCCACCTTCTTTGAGTGAGTTTTGAGCTAAAAACATAAAAATACAACTTTTGGCAAGGAGGTGGCCATTCAGGACAATGTTTTAAAGGGAGGCAAGTTCAAACTCATTCCAAAGCTTTCTCTCACACCTAGCAGTTCGCTCGGACCTTCACTATCACTGGAAACCATCTCTGGCAAGGTAATTTCTTCAAACTTTAGCAGGTTGGAGGATTTTTTTTTGTCAAATGTGTGCGCAATTTTAGGAATTATCCTTAGATTCTCCTTGTATTTTCATCTTACATCATCACCACACATTTTGGGACATTTTTTGGCAAAGATCGCCTAAAAATTGAGCCCAAATAGCCCAAATCAAGTGGTTTATAGGTTTTATTTTTACTGTTTTCACACTGTGGTATGTAGATTTTGGGGAAGAAGAGCAACCACCATCCAATCCCACGTTCAGAGGATTAGACGGTCCAGATTCTACATCAAAATCACATGATTTCAGCCCCTGAATCGTTTAACATGATCTGGACCATCCAATCGTGTGATCAAATGGTTAGATCTCGTGATCGACATTACAGACATTCCGCCATTTTTCTCGAGGCCAATGGGAAGCCTGCTACATCAATACGCACGGGCCAATCATGTGGAATTGCAAACCACGAGGTCTCCCAATCACGCTGAAAACATCATGTTACATCACATCAAGCGCTACGTTAAGTGAGAAATTATTTTTTAAAAAAATTATTTAAATTACCTAAAACATTAAAACCATAAAAATAAAATATTAATAAAAATTGCAAATAAGAATTATTAGATTCCTCTTGAGAGGAATAAATGAACCAAAAATCTCTAATTTTGGCAAAGTATTGTGAGTTTAATGTAGGTTTTAGTGAAAATAAAATTTCATTAATTACTCTAAAAGAAAAATGATTGAGGTGAAATTTTCAATGATTAAAATTAGGCTTAAAATCTACTTACCATAAAAATTTCAAGACAAAATGGTGGTTGATTGAAAAATATTGAATTTAGAAATTCAAATGGTCTATTTTAATTAAATAAATCAATATACCTTATAAAATTAAATCCAAACTTTGGAAATTCATAACTAATCCTAGAAAATCCAAAAAATACAAATGATGGCTCATTTTTAAGGTATTTGAGAGGCAAATCTAAGTAAATTATTATTAATTAATTTTGAATAGTAATTTCTACCAATTAAGATTTAAAAAAAAACATTTTTAATTATAAATAATTATATCAAAATTTCCATAGATGTTTAGGGGGATAACCTTTGCCTCCCCTATTTTTTGTAGAAGTTATTGGATAATTAATTAGGGAAATTGATTGATTAAGAAAATGAATAGTAACTTAATCCACTTATTAAGCTTATTTCCCTCTATTAACAATGAAGAGTCTTAGGGAAATGGTTTGGGTTCATTTCTTGTGACCATTTTATTAAGCCTCTTCATTTAATTTCAAATAATTAAGGATTAAGTAATTAACTAACCTTTTGATTAACTAAGTTAATTAAGATGTGAGCTATTTCAGAGCTTAATTAATTGAAAGGAATTAGTGATTGGGATTGAGACCTCTCTGATCCCTAAGTTAATTTCACTATCTTAATTAAAGATATTCAAAGGTTTTAATTAATCAATTAATGGGTTAATTAAAATTAAAATATTTTAAAATCCAAATCACCTTTAAATAACCTAATCAATTTTAGGTATTTTAGATGTTTAATAGTCTAAATAAATTTAATGAAATTATGGTTAGCTTATTAAGAGGGCTATCTAATTTAGATAACTGATTTTTCTTATGTTAGATTTTCTTAGATTTTTTTCTTGTTTTCTATTGGTGGTTTTCATGGGGTTCTATTTGGGAGCTTCGGTGGTTTTGGTTTGTTCAATTACTGGTCTTATTCTTCTTGCACTTCTGCTCTTATTTTATTTTGTATTTTATAGGTGAATGCTAGTTTTAGCTATTTTGGTTATCGCTATTGTCGACATCGCCTTACTTTTATTGTGGTATCTCTTGTGGTTTTATTTTTTAGCTTTTGGTTGGTTGGTTGATTTTTCTGGGGCTTTGTGGTTGGTCTCCTTGAGCTTCTTGGTGCCTTCTCTAGATGTGATGTTGGATGTGTTTCTCTTCCTTCTATTTCATTTTAGTGGGCTAGTTTATTTTGGGTGTGGCTACTTTCCCTTTATTTTGGTGGTCTGTTGTTACTTATTTTGGTGGTTACTGGTCTTTTTGGTTTCTTTAGTATGGTTGAGTTGGTGTTTGTCGGTTGCTTCTCTTCTTCCTTCTATCGATATTTCCTTGGTTGGTGACTATGTTTCTCTCCTACTACTTTGGGTGGTTGGATGGTTGTGCTAGCTTGAATTTTTCTTTGTTGGTCTAATTTTTCTCACTCATGTCGGTTGGTGGTTTTGTCTATTCTTCTTTTGGTGGTTGTTCTAGATCTTTATTGGATTGTGTGTGCTGTGCCTTTGTGAGGTTTGTTGGCTATGATGGCTAGAATGTTTTTTTTTGGTTGGTGGCATTTTGATCAGAACCCTCCTTCTGAGTTTAGCTACTCACAAATTTTGTTTCCCTTCTAAAGTGTGATTGATCAGAGCCTTCTTAGCTTTTCTTTCATTTCTCTTTATGTCATATTTTATTTTAATTGTGTTTATCTGCTTTAGTTTTTTCCTCTGTCTTGTTGCTCTGGTCTCTTTAGTGGTATGCTAACCCACTGTGGATTTTGTGTTGTAGTTATTCTTTTTTTTTAGTTTTCCTTTATTTTTTTGTTTTCTTTTGTATTAGGATTTTTCTCTTTATGTCTTTCTAGAGTTTTTGAGAGTCTTGAGATTTATCCCCTTTAAGGAGATTGTATCCTTCACTTTTGGTAATAAAATCCTTTTACCAAAAGAAAACCTAAATCCTAAACCCTATAAACCCTAACTAAACCTAAACGCTAAATCCTAAATCCTAAACCCTAACCCTAAATCCTAAACCCTAAAACCCTAAACCCTAAAACCATATACCCTAAACCTTAAACCCTAAACACTAAACCCTAAAATCTAAACCTAAAAACCTAAACCTAAACTAAATAAAACATAAAAATAAAATAAATAAAATAAAAAATAAAATAAAATAAAAACCTAAGCTAAAACATAAACCTAAACCTAAAAATAAAATAAAATAAAAAAATAAAAATAAACTAAAATAAAATAAATAAAAACCTAAACTAAATGAAAAAATAAAATAAACCTAAGAATAAATAACCTAAATAAAATAAAACTAAACATGAAATAAAAAAAATAACCTAAAATAAAAAAGAAAATAAAACCTAAACCTAAAAATAAACCTAAAAAATAAAACTAAACTTGAATAAACTAAAAAAACCTAAACCTAAAATAAAAAAAAGAAATAAAAAAAGTTAAACCTAAACTAAAATAAACTAAACTAAAATAAATAAAATATAAACATAAACCTAAACTATATAAAATAAAATAAACTAAAAAAAAACCTGAACCTAAACTAAAAAATAAAACCTAAAAATAAACGTAAAATAAAAACCTAAAACCTAAACCTAAAAAAATAAAATAAGCCTAAGCCTAAAAATAAAAAATAAAACCTAAACCTATAAAATAAAATAAAAATAAAACTCAACTAAAAAATAAACTTAAACCTAAACCTAAACCTAAAAAATAAACTTAAATAAGAAACATAAACTAAAATAAATAAACCTAAAATAAATAAACTAAATAAATAAAAATAAAAGATAAACTTAAGTAAAATAAAAAAATAAACTAAACTAAAATAAATAAAATAAATTAAATATAAATAAACCTAAAACCTAAAATTTTATTTTTTTTAAAAAAAAACCTTAAACCCTAAATCCTAAACCCTAAATCCTAAACCTACAACCCTAAACCTATAACATTAAACCCTAACCCCTAAACCCTAAACCCTAAACCCTAACCCTAAACCCTAAACGTTAAACCCTAAACCCTAAAAAAAATCCTAAAACCTTAAACCCTAAACCCTAAACCCTAAACCATAAACACTAAACCTTAAACTACAAACCCTAAACCTAAACCTAAAGTAACAAAATAAATTAAAAAATAAACCTAAAGCCTAAAACCTAATAAACCTAAACCTAAACCTAAACCCTAAGGGGTGAACATCACCAACCAAGCTCCTAGATATGGTGTGGATATAAAGGTGGTGGTCAGTTGGTGGTTATGGAGGAGGAGAAGAGGTTACAACGGTTATGGGAGAGAGATTGGGGATATTATGGTGGATTCTGCTACGAGAGGCCATGGTGGTTATGATGGGAACCAAGGAAATAAGAATAATCCAATCCACGCTATGGAACTATGTCTTTATAATAGATGGTTTTAGTTATCAGGGTTTTGATTTGCTCTATGCTTCATTTTTATCTATGTCGCCACTTGTGTCTTAGAAAATTTGGTGTGTTACTTGGTTGATGAAATCAAAATAAAGAAATGTTGAATCTGAATTTATTCTCTATTAAAAAAACCAAAAAACCCTAAACCCTAAACTAAAACTTGAACCCTAAACCTAAAAGCTAAATCCTAAACCCAAAACCGTAAAAACCCTAAACCTTAAACTCTAAAACCTTAAACCCTAAACACTACACCCTAAACCCTATACCTTAAACCTTAAACCCCAAACCCTAAACCCTAAACCCTAAACCCTAAACCTTAAACCCTAACCCTAACCTTAAACCCAAAACCAAAACCCTAAACCCTAAACCCTAAACCTAAACCCTAAGTAAAACAACCTTAACTCTAATCTTAAACTTAAATCTATAAACCCTAAAGTTTAAACCCTAAAGTCTAAACCCTAAACTAACTTAAACCTGCTAACCCTAAACTTATACTAAACTCTAAACCCTAAACTTAAAACTAAACCCTAAACTCTAAACCTAACTTAAACTCCTAACCTAACCTAACTTAAACCTTAACACTAACCCTTATCCTAACCCCAAACCCAAAACCCTCCTCCTCTTTCAAGCGCTTTCTCTGTGATTTTGCATCCTCTTAGTGCATCCCCATCCTGGGATCTTTGCAATTTGGCTTCAGCTTTGAATGAATTCAAAGGCTTGAATGGCATCTCCTTATGTGGTGCTTCCCATAATCATGACTATGGTGAGTTTGATTCATATGGCTCCACCTCAAATTTTGGATGCTTTGGATAAGACATCACAAAATTTTGGGATCGGTAGCCCAAATGCTACAAATTCTACTAAATCATTTAAGGAAGCACTCTAGTAAGGCTTCTCACCATGTTGAGTTGGTTAATCTCATTTTACTTCTTTCATGGTTTTCCGCCATTATGTTCTCGATGTGGATGTTGAATTATTGGTGAAACCATTTGAATTCTATCTTGTTAGAAAATTTATTTTACGTCATCTAAATTTGGATAAAATATGCACCTTTTTTCATCATCTTAAGCATATGGGTGCCTTCGATTGGTCTTATTGACCCCGCATATTCGATTCAACTTTCTAATGATCTATATTATTCAATTATTTTTGTGCATCACTCTTTATCTTTAATTGTCAAATGTGCTTACTGAAGTGGTCACCCCTTTTTAACATTAAGGAGGAATCTCTTATTGTCCTTGTGGGGTTATCTCTTCCTAATATGCCCATTCATTTTGTTACACATGATGTGCTTTTGTGCTAGCTCTTTTGGTTGGCCTTTGCAACTCACCAAGTGATCAGTGATCTCTCCTCTGTCTCAACCTAGTGGAATTAGACATAACTAAAAAAATACCCTAAGGAAGTTTGGATTGGCTCTGAAAAATATGGGTATTCATAAAAGGTTGAATTGGAGAATCTTCTAGTTTTTTGTTATAACTATAAAATTCATGGCCATGAAAATTCTTATTGCTTTATTCTCCATCCTCATTTAAAAAAGATAAATCCTCCCAAATAAAATCTTGTTCCTAGTCATAAGCCAATCACTACATATGTTCAAAAAATCACTGATCCTAAGAATGGTATGAAGGAAGTCGCTATTAAGGTTGATTCCTTGAATATCAGGGTCATTTCTATTGAACTAGTTTTGGATCTTACTATTGCTATGGCTTCGGCTGGATGATGATTCTATTTCCTTTGATTCTGTCCTTGCTTATATGCCAACTTTGATCGATGAATATTAAGCTTTCAATGAGTATTTAAATGATGTCAACCAGGCTAAAAATATTTCTGATTTGGATTTAACTGTCTATGCTTTTAATGGTTCTAAATCATCACCATCTCTCATTTCTAATCTTGATATTCATGTTAATCCTACTTTTCAACTTAATTGATTTGGAAGAGGGTGAACTCCTATAAACACTTGGAGAAGTCTCTAAATTGGTGACCAATGTTACTAAATCTTACTCGGATGATGACTCTAGGGAAAAGGAAATGGTTTTCAAACTTATCATGCCAAAAAGAAAAAAAGTGTTAAAAATTAGCCTCACAAACTGTCTAAAAACACTAGATCTATAGCCTCTCACTCTTCTCTTAATTATCCTTTTCTTTCCCCCTTTTTACTTCATTATGTTCAATTTTCTTATTAGGAACGTTAGAGGGATTGGTACCCTCTATATTCAGAATCGTATTAGAAATCTTTGTCGCACTCATAATATTTCTTTACTCATTATTTTGGAACCTGTTATTCATGCTAATAAAATTAATCATGTTACTAGAATGATCAGCTACAACAAATTTTACTCCAATGTTAGTAATAAAATCTGGCATTTTTGAAATAATTTCATTGAGGTTTTTATTATTGATGATTTTGAAAAAGTTATTAATGCTCAAATCTCTTATGGTGACTATTGTGTTTTGAGCTCTTTTGTTTATGCTTCTTGTTATAGATATAATAAAACCTCCTTTGGGATAATTTAAGAAATTTTGCTACCTCCAACAAACCTTAGTTTATGGATGGTGATTTCAACACTATTTTATTTTCTTCAAATAGAGTGGTGGTTGCTCTCCAATATTTATTCTATGGAAGAATTTTCCAATATGATCCTTGATTGTAATTTAGTTGATATTGGCTTTAAGGGTTCTAATTATACTTGGGAAAACTTAGACTTTGGCAAAGGTTGACAGATTCTTTTAATACTCATTGGATTACTCAATGGCCTATTACTTATGTTGATCATTTAAGCGTAACCTTGTCTAATCATGCTCCTCTTTGGTTTCTTAAACATAATTCTAATAAATTAAAAAAAACTCCTCTCCTTTAGATTTCAACATGTGGATTCAACATATTAATTGATGTTGTAGCTAAGAATTTGAAAGCCCCTTTACATCATGATAATTCAATTATGGGGATGAATAGACTTTGGTTTAAACATAAAAGACTTAAACAAAATTTGGTGGAACAAGCATTGTTTCAAAACCTTTACTAATATTAAAGACATGGAAAATTTGGTTTATGATCTTGAAGTCTCTTATGTCTAATCCTTCTATGCTTAATTGATCAAGTGAAAGATAAACTTGTCAATTTTTAAAATATGGAAGAGACTTACTCATGCCAAAAAGCTGGTAGTAAGATATTACGGATGGTGACAGGAATACTAGATTTTTCCATGCTTTGGTTAAGAAAAAGAGAGCTTTGAATAATATTCAAAAAATTAAAAATAACTATAAAGATTGGATTATGGATAAAAATGAGATTAATTACTTTATAAATATGCTTAACAAGAATTGCTCTTATGAAGCTATTTCCAAATCGCACCTGATTCTTTCCATTATTAATAATGATGATAATGATTTGGTTACCATTGTGCTGAATGAAGATGAATTTTTTAAAGTTCTAGATAGCATGAACATTGATTCTGTTGCTAGTTCGGAGGGTTTCACTACTCAATTTTTTTAGAAATGTTGGTTTATCATTAAAAATGATTTGATTTAGGTTGTGATTATTTTTTTTAATGGTAATCATTTTTCCAGATATTTTTCTATTACTTTTATTATTTTCATGCCAAAAAAAGATAACCTGGATTATTGGGGTGATTTTAGACCTATTAGTCTTTGCACCTTCTTCAATCGATTTTTAAAATCCTTACCAACATTTAGTCCTTACTTAATAAAATTATCTCCCTCAACCTAACTAGTTTTGTTAGAGGTAAATCTATTTCTGACAATATTTTACTTGCTAAAGAACTAATTCATGATCTTGATGCCAAGACTAGAGGGGGCAACATTCTTTTTAAATTAGATATTACCAAAGCCTTTGATAACATCTCTTGGGACTTTTTCCAGATTTTAATTTATTTGGGTTTTCTAAAAAATTATTTTTCTTATCAAAAATTATATCAATGCCTGGTTTTCATTTTGCTTAATGGGAAGCCTTGGTTTCTTCCTCTTCCCATGGCTTAAGACAAGGGATCCCTTATCTCTAGCTTTATTTATTATATTATGTTGAGTACTTATCTAGAGCATCAATGATTTATTCTTAAATAATTCTAGTATGTACAAAACTCTTGGTGGTCTCCTATTTTCCATCTAAGTTTTGTTAATCATTTTATTATTTTTGCAATGCTTCTATTCATCACATCAAGCATCTTAAGAATTTTAAATAAATTTGGTACAAAAAGTGGTCTTTGATAATAATAACAAAAGCTATTTTATCACTTCCTCTAGCATCTCCAATACTAAACTCAATCAAATCCTTCATATCACTAATTTTAAACATCAACAATTACCTCTAAGTAGTTTGGTCCGCTTTAAAGGCCCAAAATGTTCCCATGTATTTGATGAGTTAATTCAAAAAAATTTCAAATAAAATATCAATTTGGGAATTCCATTTACTATCCTTTGGGGTAGGCTCACTATCTTTAAAACACTCTCAACTCTATGCTCTTAATTTGATTCAAACTATTATTCCCACTAATGCTACACTTATCATAATTGATCATTTTCTTAACAAATGTTTTTGGGGCTCTAATAATTCTACTAAAAGAATGCATTGGACATCTTGGAATAAATATGTGGTCCTTTGATGAAGGTGCTCTTGGTTGCAAACCTATTAGTGAAGCTATCACTACATTTTCTCTCATAAACTTTGGTGGAAATTTAGAAAGAATGATAGCTTTGGCTAATTTTATGATGAAAAAATATTGCCAAAGTAAACACCTTTAATTATGCTTATAAAGTTGGTGACTGATTTGGAAAAGGCTTTGTTCCATTAAATGGGTTGTCAATCATTAATATCGGGGTATCTAGTCCAATTTTTTTCCTTTTCTAGCAAGACAATTGATGGGCATCCTCTATTGACACCATTTATCTACCCACTCTACTACCGCTATCAAAGTTAATTATTTTGGCTTAATAAAAATTGGAATGAAAACAAACTTGAGAACTATATCCCTATTTTTGACAACTTTAGAAATATTCCCATTTCTTCTAATAAACCCAACAAATTGTTTTTAAACTTTCATAATGGTGATTTTGTTCTTAAAGAGATTTGGAACTTTATTAGAGATAAACATCACCCTTCTAATGTTTTATTAAACTTTGGAACATTATCATTCCCATTTCTAATTTGGTTTTAGCTTGGAGGATTTTGAATAACTATATTCTTGTGGACTCTTTGCTCTGGACTAAAGGGTTTTATTTACCTTCAAAGTGCTATTGTTGCTTTCATATTGAAAATGTAAATCATGTTTTTGTCAATGGAGCTATTTCTTCTAAATTATGGTTTTGGTATGATGACTTATATAATACCAAATATTTTCATGGTTCTCTTTCTTTATATCAACTTGAAGCCTATTTCAAAACATGAAAGGTCATATAAAAGTTTTAAATGCTATTACTATTATCCGGTTCATCCGGATGGATAGAAATGATGCTAAATATCATGGTATTCCTATGAACCATAAAAGGATCTTGGAACTACATAAAATTCATGCTCATTTTAATGCCAATCTTATTAACATTCATTTTAGAGGTTAGAAATTTGGCTAAAAAATTGGGTATCATTTTGCCTGATCTAGACTCTCATAAAGGTGCTAGGATTATCCGTTGGATCAAACCTAAAGACAATGTGATTAAAGTTAATACTGATGGTTCTATTGCTTTCAATAAATATGGTTGTGGTATCCTTAGGGATTCTAAAGGATCATTTGTGCTTTGCTTATCTCAAAGCCTATTTTGTTCTCTTTGAGCTTATGGTAATAAAGCAATTGAAATTTGTTTGAATAAAGGTTTCTTCAACATCCGATTGAAGTTGATGCTCTCTTGCTTATGACATCCTTAATTCCAATAAAATGGGAATGCTAAATTATTTTATCTTCTTAATCATACTAAAATTCGCTTTCTCATGTTTGTTTTAAAATTTCCCACATCCTTCATGAAGGTAATGATTGTGCGGATTATTTAGCTAATTTTGGTGCCAACTTAACTAATTTCACTTTATTTGAAAAACATTGCCTAAATTATTAAGAGGTTTGGTTAATTTGGATAACACCGATTGCCTTATCTCGATTATAATTCCTTAGCTTGGTTTTATTATTGGTTTTTATGATCCCTTGTTTTGTTTTGCCCTTTAAACCATATTTGTGTGGTGATCTACTAATTTTCCCTAGTCTATGTTTTCAACTCCTTCTTTTTATTTTGGTCTTGTTGTTGCTCCCTGGTGGTTTTTGTAAGTGTAGCCTGGGGTTTTTTTTTGGTTTTTTCAGCTTGGTGGTTTCTGAATCTCTGGCTTTTTACCAAAATTTTCCTTTCTATTTCTTATTTCCTCCTTCTGTTGGTGATACTATTGTAGGTTTTCTTTCTGTATGGGTTTTGCCTCCTTTCTAGCATACCTCCAAACCTATTAAATCGCTACTATGGTGGTCGATAGGTTTTTGTTAATGGGTTAGGTTGGTTGTTTACTATTTTGGTGGTTTATCTATTTGATTTAGGCATGGTGGAGGTGGTTGGAAAGTTTTGTTGACTGGGGCTTAGTGGTAGATTCATTATTTCTATTTTTTATTCTTTGGTTATGTTGGACCTCCTCCAATACTCAGTTGGGTTTGGGTATTGTTCAAATGGCCAATTGACACTATCTGGTTGTTATTTGCTTTGGTCACTGGTATGGGTTGGGTGGTTTATTGTCGCTATTTTGTTGGTTCTTTATTTTTTGTCTTACTAGTTTTGTATCTTTTGTCTCTGCTAGCTTTCTACCCTTATGGATTGGATTTTCTTTTCCTTGATTTTGGTGGTCGCTATGCCTTTACCCTTTCAGCTATCTTAGATGGTTTTGCTTGATGATTATTGTTGGTCTTATTCTAATGTTTTGGGATGACTTGGATCTTTGCTATTGAGGTGGTTTGCTAGGATGATTTGTTGGATGTGTTTGGTTGGTTTGTTGGCTAGACTGGTTGGAGGAGTGGCTACTTTGGCTTTTCTTTTTTCCTTTGGTCCTGGGAACCCGGTAATATTTTAGTGTTTTTTGCTGGTTTCCTTGCTTGACCTCTTTCTCTTGGTCAGCAACAACACCCCTTTTCCTATTGGTGGCTGCCTGCCCACCCCCCTCTTTTGCTGTTGCTAGGTTTTTTTGTTATTGGCTTTTCTATTTTGTTGAGGGAGGATCTTAGCACTTATGGTTTTCCTTTTTGCTCTTTGTCTCTGTTAGTGTTGTTACCCATATCATGATGTTTGCTCCTCTTGATTTTGTTATTCCTTTTGGTGGTGGCTTTGGTGGTGCTCCTTTGTTTTGCTACTATCCTCATGGGTTGTTTGTTTATCTATCTTATTGCTTGGTTGTTCTATGGTTTGGTTGCTATTATCTTGTGAGGGTTTTGTGCTTGGAGGACCATCTTTGGATAATGTGCTATGAGGTAGGCAATGATGGCCTTGATGTTTCTCACTGTTTCTTCTTTTGGCTCATATCACTATATGTAATTGTAACCCTTCTCCTAAATTTTGGATGCTTACATATAATGTTGCTCCTTGAGATGATTGTAATTGAGCCTGAGCCTTTTCCTTACTTTACTCCTTTTATCTACTCTTACTCTTTATGCTTGATTAATTGTACTCAGCCTTTCAAAAGTATGTTGAAGATTTGTTTTACAAGTTAGGACACTCTTGCAAGTGATCTCTGCATCAAGGACCACATGAAGTTGGTTGTCGATACATAGATTTTCGCTTATTGTTACTTCATTTTGTCTTTTGCTTTCTTTCCCAAATTATTGTAATAGTTAGTTTATCTCTTTAGACTTATTGGAGCTCTTGAGCATTAGCTAGAGATTTACTTTAGGTATTTTCTTACCTTTTTTTATGGAAATAAAATTTTCACTTTCCAAAACACTCTAAACCCTAAACCCTAAATCCAAACCCTAACCTTAAACCTAAACCCTAAACCCTAAAGCCTAAACCCTAAACTCAAAACTAACCCTAAACCCTAAACCCTAAACTCTAAACCCTAAACCCTAAACCCTAAACTAACTATAAACCCTAAGCTAACCCTAAACCATAAAACCCTAAAGCATTTAAACACTAATCCTAAACCTGCTAAACTTAACCCTAAACTCTAAACCTAAACCCAAAACCTAAAACCTAAAACCTAAACCTAAACCCTAAAATGTAAAACCTAAACCTAAACTAAATAAAACCTGTAAATAAGAAAACTAAACCTAAATAAAAAAAATAAAACCTAAACTAAACCTAAAAATAAAATAAAATAAAATTAAACTAAAATAAAATAAATAAAACCTAAACTAAACTAAAATATAATAAACCTAAGAATAAAAAACCTAAATAAAATAAAACTAAACATAAAATAAAATGAAATAAACCTAAATAAAAATAAAACTAAATAAAACCTAACTTAAAAAAAATAAACCTAAAAATAAATAAAAAAACCTAAACCCTAAACTAAAAAAAAAACCTAAACCTAAAATAAAATAAACCTAAACCTAAACTAAAATAAATAAAACATAAACCTAAACCTATAATAAACTAAACCTAAACCTAAACCTAAACTTACTAAAATAAATAAATTAAATATAAACCTAAACCTAAACTAAAAAATAAAACCTAAAAATAAATCTTAAATAAAAACCTAAAAATAAACCTTAAATAAAATCCTAAAACCTAAACATAAAAAAATAAAATCAAAACCTAAACCTAAATCTAAAAATAACCTAAACCTAAACCTAAAAAATAAACTAAAATAAAAAACCTAAACTAAAATAAATATACCTAAAATAAATAAACTAAATTAAATAAAAAAAATAAAGCTAAATAAAAATTAAAATTTAAGTAAACTAAAATAAATAAAAAATAAACTAAATATACTAAATAAACCTAAACATATCAGTTTACTTAATTTTTTTTTAAAAACCTTAAACCCTAAATCCTAAACCCTAAACCCTAAACCTACAACCTAAACTTTAAACCCTTTATTTTTAAAGCTAAACTAAAAAAATAAACCTAAATAAAAATAAAAATAAACTAAATTAAAATAAATAATTAATAAACTAAATTTACTAAATAAACCTAACGTACCGGTTTACTTAATTTAAAAATAAATTAAAAACCATAAACCCTAAATCCTAAACCCTAAACCCTAAACCTAAACCCTAAACCCTAAAACCTTAAACCATAAACTCTAAACTAACCCTAAACCATAAACACTAACCCTAAAAATCCTAAAACCTAAAGCCTAGAGCCTAAAGCCTAAACACTAAATCCATACCATAAATCCTAAACCCAAAGCCCAAAAACTAACCCTAAACCCTAAACCCTAAACCCTAAAGCTACAACCCTTAACCCTAAACCTTAAATCCTAAACCCTAAAAAACCCTAAACATTAAACCCTATATAAAAAAAATAAAATAAAATAAAAATAACCCTAACTTTAAACCCTAAACCCTAAACCTAAAACCCTAAACCCTAAACCCTAAACCTAAAAACTCTAAACCCTAAACCCTAAACCCTAAACCTTAAACCCTAAACCCTAAATCCTAAACCTAAAACCCTAAACCCTAAACCCTAAACCCTAAAACCTACAACTCTAAACCCACAACACTAAAAACCTAAATCTAAACTAAATAAAACTAAAAAAATAAAATAAATAAAAAACTTAAACCTAAATAAAATAAATAAAATAAAATAAATTAGAAACTTAAACTAAAGCCTAAACATAAACCAAAACCTAAACATAAACCTAAACCTAAAAATAAAATAAAATAAAAAGTAAAAAACTAAAGAAAATAAAAATAAATAAAAGCTTAAACTAAACTAAAAAATTAAATAAACCTACAAATAAAAAATCTAAATAAAATAAAACCCAAATAAAAATTAAAATTAAAATAAAAACCTAAACCTAAAAAATAAACCTAAAAATAAATAAAAAATAAAACCTAAACCCAAAACTAAAAAAAGAAAGCTAAACCTATAATAAAGAAAATAAAATAAATCTAAACCTTAACTAAAATATACAAAACTAAAATAAATAAAACCTAAATCTAAACCCAAAATAAACTAAACCTAAAACATAAACTAAATAAAATAAAATCAACTAAAAATAAACCTAAACCTAGGCAAAAAAATAAAACCTAAAAATAAATTTAAAATAAAAACCTAAAACCTAAACCTAAAAGATAAAACAAAACCTAAACCTAAACCTAAAATAAAAAATAAACCTAAACCTAAAAATATAAAATAAAATTAAAGTAACAAAAAATAATCAAAACCTAAACCTAAACCTAAAAAATAAACTGAAAACCTAACTAAAATAAATAAACTAAAAAAATTAAACTAAACTAATAAAATAAAACATAAACCTAAATAAAAATAAAATTAAACTAAACTAAATAAATAAAAAAATAAACTAAATAAACTAAATAAACTAAATAGACCTAAACATACTGGTTTACTTAATTTTTTTTAAAAAAATACCCTAAACCGTAAACCCTAAACCCTAAATTCTAAACCCTAAACCCTAAACCCTAAACACAAAAACTAACCCTATATCGAAAACCCTAAATCGAAAACCCTAAAAGTACAACACTATACCTACAACTGTAATTCCTAAACCCTAAACCCTAAACCCTAAACCCTAAACCTAACCTAAACCCTAAACCCTAAACCCTAAACCCAAAATCCTAAAATCCTAAACCCTAAACTCTAAACTAACCCTAAACCCTAAACCCTAAAGCCTAAAGCCTAAACCTAACTCTAAACCCTAAACCCTAAAAATAGAAACCCTAAACCCTAAACCCTAAATACTAAACTCTAAACCCTAACCTTAAAACCTAAACCCTAAACTCCAAACCCTAAACCTAAACCAAAAGTAACTAAATAAATTAAAAGGTAAAATTTAACCCTAAAACTTAATAAACCTAAACCTAAACCTTAAGAATGGGTAGAACCTTGACGACAGGAACATCACCATCAACTAGAATTAGTCTAGAAATGGTGGTCGAAGCAAACAGGGAGGCGACGATTGTCCCTATGGTGGTGGGCGGTGCTGTTGGATACAAAGGTAGTGGTCGGAGCATTGGTGGTTATGGAGGTCGGAGGAGCGACTGAGGTTACACAGCCGTAGTGGTGATGGAGGGAGCAATCGAGGGTATGATGGTGGATCTCGCTACTCTAGAGGATAAGGTGGTTCTGATGGGAACTAGAGAAACTGAAGAATGGTCGATCCAATCTAGTGCTTATGAAAGTGTGTCCTTATAGTACAGACAATTCTAGTTATCTAGGGATTTTGATTTTCTATATGCGTGCTCATTTTTTTATCTATATCGTCGCTTGTGTCATAGAAAACTTGGTGTGTTACTTGGTTGATGAAATCGAAAAGAAGAAATGTTGAATCTGAATTTGTTCTCTGTTAAAAAAAAAACAAAAACCAAAAACCCTAAACTAAAACCTGAAACTTAAACATAAACCTAAACCGCAAACCCTAAACCCTAAACACTAAAAATTTAAAAAAAATTAAAAATAAAAACTAAAAAAATAAAAAAACCTAAGCCTAAACCTGAAATCCAAAACCTTAAACCCCAAAACTTACAACCCTAAACCCTAAACTCTAAACCCTAAACCTTAAACCTTAAAAAAACCTAAAACCTAATGCTAAACTAAATAAAACCTAAAATAAATAAATAAATAAACCTAAACCTAAATAAAATAAACAAATAAAATAAAATAAAAAAAACTAAACTAAAACATAAACCTAAACCTACAAATAAAATGAAAAAGAAAAACTAAACTAAAATAAAATAAATAAAAACATAAACTAAACTAAAAAACTAAAATAAACCTTAAAATAAAAAACTTAAATAAAATAAAAACTAAACCAAAATTATAAGTAAAATAAACCAAAACAAAAATAAAATAAAAACTAAATAAAAACTTAAACCTAAAAAATAAAACCTAAAAATAAATAAAAAAATAAAACCTAAACCTTAAACTAAAAAAAAACCTAAACTTAAAATAAACAAAATAAAATATACCTAAATCTAAACTAAAATAAACAAAAATCTAAAATAAATAAAACCTAAACCTAAACCTAAAATAAACTAAACCTAAACTATAACTAAATAAAATAAAATAAACTAAAAATAAACCTAAACCTAAACTAAAAATAAACTTAAAAATAAATCTAAAATAAAAACCTAAAACCTAAACCTAAAAAAAGTAAAATAAAAACTAAACCTAAACCTAAAAAATAAAAAAAATAAAACCTAAACCAAAAAATAAAATAAAAAATAAAATAAACTAAAAATAAACATAAACCTAAATGTAAAAAATATACTAAAATAAGAAAACTAAACTAAAATAAATAAACCTAAAATAAACTAAAATATATAAAAATAAACCAAATGAACTAAAAAAACCTAAACCTACCAGTTTACTTAATTTAAAATAAACCTAAACTAAAGCCTGAACCCTAAACCTAAAACCTAAACCATAAACCCTAAACCCTAAACCCTAATAATAATAATAATAATAATAATAAATTCTTAACCCTTAACACTAAACCCTAAAACTAACCCTAAACCCTAAACCTACAACCCTAAACCTTAAACCCTAAAACCTAAAACTTAAACCCCAAACCTAAAACCCTAAACTCTAAACCCTAATCCCTAAACTCTAAACCCTAAACCCTAAAAACCCTAAACCTTAAAGCATAAACACTAAACCCTAAACCCTAACTCTAAACCCTAAACCCTAAAACCCTAAATCCTAAAACCATAAACCCTAAACCCTAAACACTAAAACCTAAAAAACTAAACCTAAAAAATAAAATAAAATAAAACTCATCTAAAAAATAAACATAAACCTAAACCTAATCTTAAACCTAGAAAATAAACTAAAATAAAAAATCTAAAATAAAAGAAATAAACTTAATATAAATAAACTAAACTAAATAAAAAAAATAAACTTAAATAAAAATAAAAAATAAAATAAGTAAAAAATAAACTAAGTAAACTAAATAAACGTAAACCTACAAGTTTACTTAATTTAAAAAAACATTAAACCCTAAATCTATAACCCTAAACCCTAAACCCTAAAAATAAAATAAATAAAAAATAAAAAAACCCTAACCCTAAACTTTAAACCCTAAAACTAATCCTAAACCCTAAACCCTAAACCGATGACACTAAACCTACAACCCTAAACCCTAAATAAACCCTAAAACCCTAAACCCTAAACTCTAAATCCTAAACCCTAAATCCTAAACCCTAGCCCTAACCTTAAACCCTAAACCCTAAAATCATAAACCCTAAACCCTAAACCCTAAACCCTAAACCCTAAACCCTAAACCCCAACCCCCAAACCCTAAACATTAAACCCCAAACCCTAAATTTAAACCTAAGTAACTAAATATATTAAAAAATAAACCTAAACCCTAAAACCTACTAAACTTAAACATAATTCTAAACTATAAGAATGGGTAGAACCTTGATAGCAGGAACACCACCATCAACCAAGCTCAATCTAAATTTGGCAAGGGGAGGCCCATATCGTAGTGGTGGGGGATCTGAGGTGTTGGTGGATATGGAGGTGGTGCATTGGTGGTTATAGGGAGGAGTGACAGGTTAGCGTGGTGGTGGCAAAGGGAGCAGTGATATGATGGTGGATCCTGCCACTGAGAGGCCGGAGGTTTTGAGGGGAATAAGGAAATTGAAGAACAATCGACAACACGCTTATGGAACTTGTCTTTATAATAGAGAATAGTTATCTAAGGTTTTGATTTGCTCTATGCATTTCATCTTTATCTATGTCGCTTCTTAGAATTCTTGATGTTACTTGGTTAATGAAATTGAAAAGAAGAAATGTTGAATCTAAATTTATTCTCTATCAAAAAAAAACCAAAAAACCTTTAACCCTAAACTAAAACTTGAACCCTAAACCTCAAACATAAACCCTAAACCCTAAACCTTAAAAATTTTAAAAAATAAAAAAAATAAAAAAAATCCTAGCCCTAAACCCTAAACCTACAACACTAAACCTACAACCCTAAACCCTAAACCCTAAATCCTAACCCTAAACTCGTAACCTTAAAAGCATAAACCCTAAAACCCTAAACCCTAAATCCCAAACTCTAAACCCTAAACCCTAAACCCTAACCCTAAACACTAAACATTAAACCCCAAACCCTAAACCTAAACCTAAAGTAACTAAATAAATTAAAAAATAAACCTAAACCTTAAAACTTAATAAACCTAAACATAAACCTAAACCCTAAGAATGGGCGTAACCTAATAAGAATATCACCATCAACCGTGCTCATAGATCAGGAGGAAAAGGAGGAGGCTGCTATCAGTGGTGGTGGGGAATCTAGGTGCCGGATATCGAGGTGGTGGTCAAAGCAGGGTGGTTATGGTGAGGAGCAATGGAGGTAAGGAGGGAGAGATCGGGATATGATGGTGGATCCTACTACTGAGAGGGGTGGTCGGGGAATCAAGAAATCAAGAACCCGATCCGACCCGCTTATTGAATTGTGTCTTTATAATAGAGGTAGTTCTAGTTATTTAGGCATTTTGATTTGTTCTATGTGCTCATTTTATCTATGTCGCCGCCAGTGTCTTAGAAAACTTGGTGTTACTTGGTTGATGAAATCAAAAGAAGAAATGTTGCATCAATTAATGCTCTATTAAGAAAAAAAAAAAACCTTAGACCCTAAACTAAAACCTGAACCTTAAACCTATAACCTAAACTTGAAACCATAAACCCTAAACCCTAAAACTAAACCCTAAAAATAAAAAATAAAATAAATAAAAAAACTTAACCCTAAACCATAAACCTAAAACCCTAAATCCTAAACCCTAAAACCTACAACCCTAAACCAAATACTCTAAACCATAAACCCTAAACCCTAAACCCTAAACCCTAAACCCTAAAAGCCTAATAACATATTCCTAAACTAAATAAAACCTAAAAATAATATAAATAAAAAACCTAAATCTAAATAAAATAATAACCTAAACTAAACCCTAAACCTAAACCTAAGCCTAAAAATAAAATAAAATAAAAATTAAAAACTAAACTAAAATAATTTAAATAAAAATATAAACTAAACTAAAAAATAAAATAAACCTAAAAATAAAAAACCAAAATAAAATAAAAACTAAACAAAAAACTAAAATAAAAAAAACCTAAAATAAAAAAAATTAAACTAAATAAAGACCTAAACCTAAAAATAAAACCTAAAAAATAAATAAAAAATAAAACCTGAACCTTAAAATTTAAAAAAATCTAAACCTAAAATAAACAAAATAAAATAAACCTAAACCAAAACTAAAATAAATAAAACCTAAACCTAAACCTAAAATAAACTAAACCTAAATCGTAAACTAAATAAAATAAAATAAACTAAAAATAAACCTAAACCTAAACTAAAAATAAAACCTAAAATAAACCTAAATAAAAAAACCTACAACCTAAACCAAAAAAAAAATAAAAATAAAACCTAAACCTAAACCTAAAATAAAATAAAAAAAAATGTAAACCTAAAATTAAAATAAAATAAAATAAACTAAGAAATAAACATAAACCTAAACCTTAAAAAATAAAACTAAAATAAAACCTAAACTAAAATAAATAAATAAAAAATAAATAAAGTAAACTAAAATAATTAAAAAATAAACCAAATAAACTAAAAAAACCTAGGCCTACCACTTTACTTAATTTAAAAATAAACCTAAACTAAATCCTGAACCCTAAACCTAAAACCTAACCCTAAACCCTAAACCCTAAACTCTAAAAATAAAAAAATAAAAGAAAATCCTTAACCCTAAACCCTAAACCTACAACCCTAAACCTTAAACCCTAAAACTTAAACCTAACTCCAAACCCAAAACCTAACCCCTACACCCCAAACCCTAAACCCTAAACCCTAAATCCTAAGCCCTAAACCCTAAACACTAAACCTTAAACCTTAAACCCTAAACCCTAAACCCTAAACCCTAATCCTAAACCCTAAACCTTAAAACCCTAAACCTAAAAACTCTAAACCCAAACCCCTAAGCCCTAAAAACCTAAAAAACTAAATCTAAAAAATAAAATAAAAATAAAACTCAGCTAAAAAATAAACTTAAACCTAAGAAATAAATTAAAAGAAAAAACCTAAAATAAATAAACTCAACTAAATAAAAATAAAAAATAAACTAAATAAAATTAAAAAATAAACTAAGTAAACTAAATAAACCTAAACCAGTTTATTTAATTTTTTAAAACCATAAACCCTAAATTCTAAACCCTAAACCCTAAACCTAAACCCAAAAAACTAACCCTAAACCCTAATCCCCAAACCTAAAACTCTAAACCTACAACCTAAACCCTAAACCCTAAACCTTATAAATAAAAAAAATAAAAAAAATAAAACCTAACCCTAAACCTAAACCTACGACAGTAAACCTACAACCCTAAACCCTAAAAAATTGTAAACCTAAACTCTAAACCCTAAACCCTAAACCCTAAACCCTAAGCCCTAAGCCCTAACCCTAAACCCTAAACTCTAAAATCATAAACCTTAAAACCTAAACCCTAAACCCTAAACCCTAACCCTAAACCACAAACCCTAAATTTAAACTTAAGTAACTAAATAAATTAAAAAATATACCTACACCTTAAAACCTAATAAACCTAAACCTAAACTCTAAGAATAAGAACCTGATGGTAGAACATCACCCCAACCAGCCGGCCTAGATCTGGAGGCTGGAGGCGCGGGTTATCGAGTGGGCGGATCCGGAGGTGCTAGTGGATATGGAGGTGGTGAGTAGTGGTGGTTATGGAGGTGAGGAGCGATGGAGGTTAAGTGGTGGGGGTGAGGGAGAGAATAGATATGATGGTGGATCCCGCTACTGAGAGGCTGGTGGCTCGATGGGAACTAGAGAAATTGAAGAACGAATGGTATGATCTGCTACTTATGGAACTATGCATTTATAGTTGAGACGGTTCTAGTTATCAAGGGTTTTTGATTTGCTCTATGCGTGCTCATTTTTTATCTATGTCGTCACTTGGCCCTTAGAAAACTTGGTGTGTTACTGATGAAATCAAAATAAGAAATATTGAATAATTTATTCTCTCTAAAAAACCAAAACCCTAAACACTAAACTACAACCTAACCCTAATCAAATAAAACCTAAAATAAAATAAAACTAAACCCTAAACCTATAACACTAAACCTACAACCCTAAACCCTAAACCCTAAACCCTAAACCCTAAACCCTAAACCCTAAATCCTAAACCCTAATGCTAAACCCTAAACCTTAAAAGAATAAACCCTAAAACCTTAAACCCCAAATCCTAAACCCTAATCCTTAGATCCTAAAATTAAACCCTAAACACTAAACCCTAAACCCTAAACCCTAAACCTAAACCTAAACCTAAAGTAATTAAATTATTAAAAAAAACCTAAACCCTAAAATTTAATAAACCTAAACCTAAACATAAACCCTAAGAATGGGTAACCTTGATGAATATCACCAACCGTTTAGTCTATCCTATGAATAAAAAGGGCAAAATGGTGGGATTTGAGTGGATATCGGTGGTGGTGAGGTAAAGAGGAGCTGAGGTAAATGGTGGTGGCAGGGAGAGATGGATATGATGGTGGATCCCGAAGAGGTTGGGGTGGTCTGATGGGAACTAAAGAAATAAGAACGATCCGACCGCTACTTAAGCAATTGTGTCTTTACAGAAATTCTAAGTTATTTAGTGTTTGATTTGAACGCTCATTTTTTATCTATGTCGCAGAGTCTTAGAAAACTTGGTGTGTTACTTGGTTGATGAAAAGAAAAGAAGAAATATTGAATCAATGTTCTCTATTAAAAAAAAAACCAAAATCCCTGAACACTAAACTAAAACCTAAACCCTAAACCTAAAACCTAAACCCTAATCCATAAACCCAAAACCCAAAACCCTAAAACTTAAAAAAAAATTAAAATAGATAAAAAACCTAACCCTAAACCCTAAAACCTACAACCCTAAATCCCAAACCCTAAACCCTAAACCCTAAACCATAAACATTAAACCCTAAAAACCTAAAAACCTTAACCTAAACTAAATAAAACCTAAAAATAAAATAAATAAAAACACCTAAGGCTAAATAAAATAATAAAATAAAATAAAATAAAAACCTAAACTAAAATCTAAACTTAAAAATAAAATAAAATAAAAAATAAAATAAAACAAAAATAAAATAAATTAAAACATAAACTAAACTAATAAAATAAAATAAACCTAAAAATAAAAAACCTAAATAAAATAAAAACTAAACAAAATAAAATAAAATAAACCTAAAATAAAATAAAATAAAAACTAAATTAAAAATAAACCTAAAAATAAAACCTAAAAATAAATAAAATATAAAACCTAAACCTTAAACTAAAAAATAAACCTAAACCTAACATAAACAAAATAAAATAAACCTAAACTAAAATAAACTAAATTAAAATAATAAAACCTAAACCTAAACCTAAAATAAACTAAACCTAAAATCTAAATAAATAAAATAGATTAAAAATAAACCTAAACCTAAATTTAAAAAAAACCAAAAAAATAAACTAAACTAAAACCTAAACTTAAACCTAAAAAAATTAAATAAAACCTAAACCTAAACCTAAAATAAAAAACTTAATCCAAAATAATAAAATAAAAATAAAACTAAACTAAAAAATAAACATAAACCTAAAAAATAAACTAAAATAAAAAAACCAAAACTAAAATAAATAAATCTAAAATAAATAAAAAAAACTAAATAAAAATAAAAAAAATCTTTAAAAAAAATAAAATAAACTTAAATAAGTAAAAAATAAACAAAATAAACTAAAAAAAAACCTAAACCTACTAGTTTACTTAATTTAAAAATAAATTGAAACTAAAACCTGAACCCTAAACCTAAAACCTAAACCTAGACAGTAAACCCTAAACCCTAAAAATAAAAAAAAAATAACAATAAAAAATAATAAAGAAAATCCTAACCCTAAACCTTAAAACTAACCCTAAATCCTAGACCTACAACCCTAAACCCTAAACCCAAACTCTAAAACCCTAAACCCCAAACCCAAAACTCTAAACCCTAATCCCTAAACCCTAAACCTTAAAACCCTAAACCCTAAAGCCTAAACACTAATCCCTAAACCCTAAACCTTAAACCCTAACCCTAAACCCTAAAACCATAAACCCTAAAACCTTAAACCCTAAACCCTAAACCTAAACCCCAAACCATAAAAACTTAAAAAATAAAATAAAAATAAAACTCAACTAAAAAAATAAACATAAACATAAAAATAAACTAAAATAAAAAACCAAAAATAAAATAAATAAACTAAACTAAATAAAAAATTAAACTTAAATAAAATTTTAAAAAATAAAGTAAACTAAAATAAATAAATAAAAAGCTCAATAAACTAAATAAACCAAATAAACCTAAAAAAACCTTAAACCCTGAATCCTAAACCCTAAACCCAAAAACTAACCCTAAACCATAAACTTATGACCCTAAACCCTAAAACCTAAACCCTAAACCCTAAAAAACCCTAAACCCTAAACCCTAATCCTAAAACCTGAAAACATAAACCCTAAAACCATAAACCCTAAACCCTAAACCCTAAATCCTACACCCTAAACCTCCATAAATCCTAAACTTAAACCTAAACCCTAAACCCTAAAACCCTAAACCATAAACCCTAAACCTAGAAAGATCATCTCTTTGATGAGTTAATAAAAAAATCTCTCATAAAATTTTGTTTAGAATTTCATTTACTTTCATTTGGTGGTAGCACTTAAGAGTACCCTTAACTCTATGCCTTTATATCTCATTCAAACCATTGTCAAATTCTACCAATCGAATTGAGCGCCCTTAACAAATTCTTCTGTTCTAAACTAAATGAATGCATAACTCTTGGTATAAAAGTGGCTTTCTAATGGGCTTCGTATAGTGAAGATGCTTTTTCCTATAAATTTTGGTGGAATTTTAGAGCAATAGTCTTTGCTAAATTCATGACCAAATCGCCAGGTAAGCACCCTCTCATTTGCCCTTATAAAGTGGGCTCTTCGTATGGAAAAGACTTTGTTCCATCAAATGGGAAAGTAATCATTAATCTCATGGGGATTAACTCGAACCTCTTTCTTTGGTAAGATAACTGACTGAGGTGGGTCCAATGATTTACTTTCTACCCACCCACCGCTACTATTAAAGTGAACTCTTTATGGCAAATAATAAGTGGAATAATAGTAGTTATGACTATATTCCTTTCTCTCTTAGATAACCTACTATTATTCCAATCATTCCTAGTAATCATGATCGATTTTTAAGCTTTCCCAAAATGGTGATTTCAACCTTAAAATGTCCGATTCATATTAAAGAAGTTCATGATTTCTCTAATGTGTTTTTTAAACTTTGGAATAACACTATTCCTATTTCTTATTCCGCTCTAACTTGGCATATTTTGAAAACTTCATCTCTATGACTCCTTGATGTGGGTAAAGGTTTTACTTACCTTTAAAATGCAACCGCTTTGACATTGAGAATGTGAATCATGTATTTGTTAACCAGCCATTGCTTCCAAATTTTGGATTTGGTATGATGAACTCTTTAATATTGTCAAATTCAATGGCTCCTTAACTCTATACCAACTTCTTGATGTTTATTTTGAAAACACTATTAACATTAAAGTGATAACTTATCACTTTTATTTGGTTCATATGGATAGATAAATGATGCAAAACATCATGGGATTCTAATGAACCATATGAGGATAATTGCTAGAATTAAAAATAAAATCCTTATTTAATGCCAATTTAATTAACTACAATCAAAATAAAGGCCAATAAATTGGTTTTAACTAATCAACCCAATAAAGATGACAAGATTATTTTGATAAACCTCATGCTAATACTATTAAAATTAATCATGGCTCTATTTCTCAAAATGCTTGGCATTTTAAACCTTAATGGTAAAGTCCTTTTTTGCTTACCCCTTAATACTTGCTCTGTCTTTTCTAGCTAATGCTTTACAAAGCTATTGAGATTTGCCTTCAAAAAAGGTTGGCTCAATATTTGGATTGAGGTGATGCCTTGTGATTGATCTTTTGACTTCCAAAAGTGGGCAATAACTTTCTAAAGAAAACTAGAGCTCTCCTTTCAACTTTATTTTAAAATCACTCATGTAAAGGTAATGCATGTGTGATTACCTAACTGGGTGTTAGATTAGATGGCATAAAATTCTTTGATTAACTTACACTTCCTAAACATTTGCTTTGGTTAATTTGGATAATACTAGAACCCTCGAAATTAATTAATCCTATTGTTTTGGCTCATGTATTATCTTTTAACTATGACCAACTTTTGTTTAGTGTTGTTTCTAGTTTCGATGCATCTTCCCGATACCCTTTCGTTATTTTGTGATATTTGTGGCATCATTAAATTACCTAACCTTATTTAGGTATTACTCACGTTTTCAGTTAATGGTGGTGTTCTCTATTTTCTAACTTGGATAGAGATATTTTCACTTATCAATCGGATCTTGGGAGATGTTTTTTCTCTCGATCAAAGACTCTTGCCATCAATATTTTGTTTATGGGTCTTACTATATCTATTTTCCATTTTATGATTAAGACTGTGTTTTATCTCTTTTCTTTTTTCTGGAAACTTGTGCTGGGGCTCATGACTTTTCTATCTCATTATTTAATTGCTATATTTTTGTATAGCTTCATGGAAGGCCCTAATTTATCTATCTTTTCTCTCTTTAATAGGGTTGTGACCACTTTTATGCTCTCTAACCTCACCTCGACAACCTATAAGGAGAGAAACTGCAATACTCTTGTTACTATTACTGTTTCTTTGTAGGATAGAAATTACTTCTTGATTTCCTTCCTACCTATTTTAGATGATAAACCTCGCTTTTCTTTGTCTTGAAGGATTTCAATGATGGCTCTCCTTTGAACCCCTTTGGAGTCTATGTTGTACCACTATTTTTTACTAGATTATCTTATCACCTGATGTTTGTGGTCTATTTAATCTGCTATTATTTTTTCCATCTTGGTTCTTTAGACTTGTATCAGTGATTATGCTATTACCTACTTTATTAACTTATACATTGCCTATTCAAATGGGTGGTTTTATGGCTGCCTAGTCATATTACGCCTTGGTTGTTAACTAATATCTTTATGCCCAACAAGATGCTTGGGTTGTCTCTTTGATTGTCTTTATTTGGTGTTGTTTATTTTATTATCCTGGCTTAGTCCACTTTCTACCGCATTCATCTTATTCTATTAGACTTCTGCATTTTGTTGTATTTTGGGTTTGACCTCAATTTACATTTACTGTTGATAACTTCTAATGATTATTAACAAGGGGGTTATTAACATTTGCATTGCTTATTCTGAATGGGTTCCTTTTGGGCCATATTCACCTACCCTACCTAAGTTTCATATATGTCCCATATGATTGGGATGGTGTTATTTACATGCTAATAGATTTGTTTAGCAGGATTATAACAGGCTTTTCAACCGGTTGTATATTGTTTCTATCCTCTGCCTGGCCTTTTCTACTATTTTCTTGTGGTGGGTTTTCATGTTTGCCTAATTATACTGCCTCATATTAAAAGGTGGATCTAGAAAGTTGGTTCAATATGTGTGTGTGGGATTCTCATGGTATGGTGACTATATTGATGATATTTATCATGGGATCCCCTTCCATTCTCGCTTCTTGTCTCCTTTCTATAGTATATGGCCTTGTTTAGGTTTGCGTGTACTGCTCATAAGACTTTCAACAAATGGCTATCTTCCCATGATGCATTTCTCTTTTTCTTGAGTTTGTTCCCTAGTGCCATGCTTTCTCTCATCCCAAGAGCTTTGCTGATCTATCCATTGACTTATCTATGTTAATCATTTTGTATCTTTTGTTTCTTTTTTTCTTTTATTTTGTTTTTTGGTTGTACTAGGATTTACTCTCTAGTCGATCAGCTCTTTGAGTAAAGATTTTGAGTTTATCTCCTCTTAAGGACCTTATAACCCTCTTTTTATGGCAATATAATTTCCCTTTTATGGGGTTCCCAAAAAAAAAAAAAACCCTAAACCCTAAACCATAAAACCTACATCCCTAAACCTTAAATCCTAAACTCCAAACCTTAAACCATAAATTCTTAACCCTAAAAACCTAAACTAAATAAAACCTAATAATAAAATAAATAAAAAACCTAAACTTAAATAAAATAAAAAAAATAAAGTAAAATTAAAACCTAAACTTAAACCTATACATAACTTAAACCTGAACCTAAACCTAAATGCAAAAAAAAAAAAAAAAAACTAAAATTAAATAAATAAAAACTTAAACTAAACTAAAAAATAAAATAAGCCTAAAAATAAGAAACCTAAATAAAATAAGAACTAAACGTAAAATAAAAATAAAATAAACCTAAAATAAAATAAAATAAAAACTAAATAAAAACCTAAACCTAAAAAATAAACCTAAAAATAAATAAAAAAATAAAACATAAACCTAAACTAAAAAGGTTTCCTAAACCTAAAATAAACAAAATAAAATACACAAAACTAAACTAAATAAAACCTAAACCTAAAGCTAAAATAAATTACCTAAACTCTAAACTAAATGAAATAAAATAAAGTAAAAAGTAAACTTAAACCTAAAATAAACCTAAAAGAAAAACCTAAAACCTAAACCGAAAAAAATAAAATAAAAACCTAAACCTAAACCCAAAAATAACAAAAATAAAACCTAAACATAAAACATAAAATAAAAATAAAACTAAACTAAAATATAAAAATAAACCTAAATGTAAACCTAAAAAAAAACTCAAATAAAAAACAAAAACTAAAAAAAATAAACTTAAAATAAATAAACTAAACTAAATAAAATTTAGAAATAAACCTAAATAAAATAAAAAAATATAAACTTAAATAAATAAAAATGAACTAAATAAACTAAATATAAACCTACTAGTTTATATATAATTTTAAGAAAACTAAACCCTAAACCCTAAACCTAAACCCTAAACACTAAATCCTAAACCCTAAACCTAAACCCTAAACCCTAAACCTAAAACTAATCCTAAACCTAAATCCAAACCCTAATCCTAAACCAAAAATCCTAAATCCTAAAAAACCCCAAACCCTAAACCCTAAACCCTAAACTACAAACTGACCCTAAACTCTAACCACTAAACCCTAAACCCTAAACCCTAACGCTAACCCTAACCCTAAATGCTAAACCCTAAAACCTTTAACCCTAAATTAACCCTAAACCCTAAAAACCTTAAACCCTAAAGCCTAAAACCCAAAACCTAAACTAAAACCCTAAACTTAAACCTCAAACCTAAACCTAAAGTAAACACTAAACCTAAACCTTAAACCCTAAAACTTAACCTTAAACCATCTAAAACTAAAACCTTAAACCATAAACCATAACCATAAACCTAAACTCTAAAAGCATAAATCCCAAAACCCTAAACTCTAAAGATTAAACCCTAAACCATAAACCATAAACCCTAAACCCTAAATCCTAGCCCTAAACCTAAAGTAGCTTAATAAATTAAAAAATAAACCTAAACCATATAACCTAATAAACATAAACCTAAGAATGGGCAGAACCTTGGTGGCAAGAACATGATCACAACTAGCGCCTAGATTGGTGGAGGCAAATATCGCTGGTGGTGGGGGATCTAGAGGTGCTAGTGGATATGGAGGTGGTGGTCAAAGTAGTGGTGGTTATGGAGGACAGAGGAGCGATGGAGGTTACAGCTGTGGTAGTGGCGGAGGGAGAGATCGGGGAGATGATGGTGAATCATGCTACTAGAGAGCCGGGGTGGTTCTGATGGGAACTGGAGAAACTGAAGAATGACCGGTCCGATCTACTGCTAATGCAACTATGTCTTTATAGTAGAGACAGTTCTAACTATCTGGGTTTTGATTTTCTATGTTCTTTTTTATCTATGTCATCGCCAGTGTCTTAAAACTTGGTGTATTAATAAAATTGAAAAGAAGAAATGTTAAATCTAAATTTGTTGTTAAAACCAAAACCCTAAATCCTAAACTAAAACTTGAACCATAGACCTAAAACCTAAACCCTAAACCCTAAACCCATAACCCTAAAAACCCTAAGCCCTAAACCCTAAACCCTAAACCCTAAACCCTAAACTCTAAAACCTAAATCCTAAAACCATAAATCCTAAACCCCAAAACCCAAAACCCAAAACCCTAAACCCTAAACCCTAAACACTAAACCCAAAACCCAAAACCCAAAACCCAAAACTGTAAGCCCTATAAACCTAAAAGCTTAAACCTAAACAAATAAAACCTAATAATAAAATAAATAAATAAACCTAAACTTAAAAAAAAATAAAATAAATAATATAAAATAAAACTTAAACTAAACCTAAACCTAAACGTAAAATTAAAAATAAAATAAAATAAAAAGAAAAAATAAACTAAAATAAAATAAATAAAAACCTAAATTAAACTAAAAAATAAAATAAACCTAAGAATAAAAAACCTAAAAAATAAAGACTAAATGTAAAATAAAAATAAAATAAACCTAAAATAAAATAAAATATAAACTAAATAAAACTTAAACCTAAAAATAAACCTAAAATAAAAAAAACCTAAAAATAATAAAAAATAAAACCTAAACCCCAAACAAAAAAAAACTAAACCTTTAAAAATAAAATAAACAAAATAAAATAATCCTAAACCTAAACTAAAATAAACTAAACTAAAATAAATACAATTTAAACCTAAACCTAAAATAAACTAAACCAAAACCTAAACCTAAACTAAATAAAATAAAATAAAATAAACTGAAGAAAAACTTAAACGTAAACTAAAAAATAAAACCTAAAAACAAACCTAAAATAAAAACCTAAAACCTAAGCCTAAAACAATAATAACCTAAACCTAAACATAAAATATACATATAAAACTTAAACCTAAAAAATATAAAACCTAAACCTAAAAAATAAAATATAAATAAAACTTAACTAAAAAAATAAGCATAAACCTAAACCTAAACCTAAAAACTAAAAAATAAAAAAACTAAACTAAAATAAATAAACCTAAAATAAATAAAGTAAACTAAATCAAAATAAAAGATAAACCTAAATAAAAATAAAAAGAAATATAAACAAAAATAAATTAAATAGAAACTAAATAAACTAAATAAATCTAAACCTACCGGTTTACTTAATTAAAAAAAAATCCTAAACCATAAACCCTAAACCCTAAATCCCAAAAAACCCTAAACCCTAAACCTTAAAAAACCCTAAACCCTAAACCTGAAACCCTAAACTAACCTTAAACCCTAAACTCTAAACCCTAAACCCTAATCCATGAACCCTAAACACTAAAGACCTAAAGACCCAAACCTAAAATTAAAATACAAATAAAACTCAACTAAAAAATAAACCTAGACCTAAACCTAAACCTAAAAGATAAATTATAATAAAACCTAAACTTAAATAAATAAACCTAAAATAAATAAACTAAACTAAATAAAAATAAAAAAACCTAAATAAAAATAAATAATAAAATAAACTAAAATAAATAAAAAATAAACTAAGTAAACTAAAAAACCTAAATTGACAGGTTTACTTAATTTTTTTTGTAAAAAACCCTAAACCCAAAAACTAACACTAAACCATAAACCTACAACCCTAAACCCCAAACCCTAAACCATAAAAGCATAAACCCTAAAACCCTAAACCCTAAACCCTACACCATATACCCTAAACTTTAAACCCTAAACCCTAAACCTTAAACCCTAACCCTAAAACCTTTACGCTAAACCCCAAACCTTAAACCTAAACCTAAAGTAACTAAATTAAAAAATAAACCTAAACCCTAAACCTAATAAACCAAAACCTAAAACTAATTCCTAAGAATGGGAAGAACCTTGTCGAGAACATGACCATCAACCAGTCTCAGCCTAGATCTGGCGGTGGAGGCTAAGGCGAAGGTGGTGGCTATCGTAATGGTGGTCAGGGATCTGGAGGTGCTGGTGGAAATGGAGGTGGTGGTTGGAGCAGAGGTGGTTATTGAGGTGGGAGGAGCTGAGCGCCTTTGGTGGTGACCAAGGAGAGATCGGGATGTGATGGTGGATCCCGCCACTTGAGAGGTCGGGTGGTTCTGAGAACCGAGAAACCGAGGAATGACCGACCGAACCGCTATGGAACTTGTCTTTACAGAGGCGCTTTAGTTATCTAGGTTTTGATTTGCTCTATGCATGCTCACTTTTTATCTATGTCATCGCTTGTGTCTTAGAATAATTTGTGTGTTACTTGGTTTATGATATTGAAAAGAATAAATGTTGAATTTGAATTTTCTCTCTGTTAAAAAAAACCAAAAACCCTAAACACTAAACTATAACTTGAACCCTAGACCTAAAGTCAAAACTTTAAACTTTAAAAACCCTAAACCCTAAACCCTAATACCCTAAACCCTAAACCCTAAACCCTAAATGCTAAACCCTAAACCCTATAAGCTAAAATCCTAAACCTATATTAAATAAAACATAAAAGTAAAATAAATAAAAAACCTAAACCAAAATAACATAAAAAATTAAATTAATAAAAACCTAAACTAAAACCTAAATATAAACCTAAACCTAAAAAGAAAATAAAAAAAATAAAAATAAAAATAAAATAACATAAATAAAACACTAAACTAAACTAAAATAATAAAAAACTTAAATAAAAAAAACTAAACCTAAAATAAATATAAAATAAACCTGAAATAAAATAAAATAAAAACTAAATAAAAATCTAAACCTAAAAAAATAAACCCAAAAATAAAACCTAAAAATAAATAAAAAATAAAACCTAAACCATAAATTAAAAAAAAAAACTTAAACTTCAAATAAAAATAAAATAAACCTAAACCTAAACTAAAATAAATTAAACTAAAATAAATAAAAACTAAAACAAAACCTAAACCTAAAGCATAAATAAAATAAAATAAACTAATAAAACATAATCCTAAACTAAAAAAACCTTAAAAATAAACCAAAATTAAAACCATAAAACCTAAACTTAAAAAAATAAAATATAAACCTTAAGCTAAACCTAAAAATAAAAAATAAAACCTAAACCTAAAAAATAAAATAAAAATAAAACTAAACATAAAAAATAAACCTAAACTTAAACCTAAAAAATAAACTAAAATAAAAAACCTAAAATAAATAAACTAAACTAAATAATAATAAAAATAAAAAAATAAAAAAACAAAAATAAATAAAAAATAAACCTAAATAAACTAAATAAACCTAAAATTTAAAAAAAATTTAAAAAAACCCTAACTCTAAACCCTGAATCCTAAACCAACAACACTAAGCCCTAAACCCTAAACCTTGAAACCCTAAACCCTAAACCATAAACTCTAAACCCTAAACCCTAAACCCTAAACCCTAAACCCTAAAACTAAACCCTAAACCCTACACCTTAAACACCAAACCCTTAACCCTAAATCCTAAACCTTAAAAAACTAAAAACCTAAACCTAAACTAAATAAAACCTAAAATTTAAATAAATAAATAAACCTAAAACTAAATGAAATAAAAAAATAAAATAAAATAAAATTCTAAACTAAAACCTAAACCTAAACCTAAATCTAAACCTAAACCTAAATGTAAAATAAAATAAAAAAAATAAAAATAAAAAAGCTAAACTAAAATAAATAAATAAAACTTAAACTAAACTAAAAAATAAAATAAACCTAAAAATAATAAACCTAAATAAAATAAAAATAAAATAAACCTAAAATAAAATAAAATAAATACTAAATAAAAACCTAAACCTAAAAAATAAACCTAAAAATAAATAAAAAATAAAACCTAAATCGTAAGCTAAGAAAAAACCTGAACCTAAAATAAGTAAAATTAAATAAATCTAAACCTAAACTAAAATAAAATAAGCTAAAAGAAAAAAAACACTAAACCTAAACCTAAACTTAAAATAAACTAAACATAAACCCTAAACTAAATAAAATAAAATAAACTAAAAGTAAACCTAAAGCTAAACTGAAAAATAAAACCTAAAAATAAACCTAAAAGAAATACAAAAAACCTAAACCTAAGAAAATAAAATAAAACCCTAAACATAAAAAAAAATAAAATAAAACTAAATTAAAAAATATACATAATCATAAACCTAAACCTAAAAAATAAACTTAAACAAAAACCTAAACTAAACTAAATAAACTAAACTAAATAAAAATAAATAATAAACCTAAATAAAAAAATAAAATAAACTAATATAAATGAAAAATAAACTAAATAAATTAAATAAACCTAAACCTACTACTTGATTTAAACCCCCTAAACCTTAAACCCTAAACCCTAAACCCTAAAACCTAAACCCTAAACCCCAAACCCTAATCCCTAAAACTAACACTAAACCCTAAATCTTAAACCCTACACTCTAAACCTACAACCCTAAATCTAAAAATAAAAAAACCTAAACCTAAAAACTAAAATAAAAATAAAACTAAACTAAAACCTAAACCTAAACCTAAACCTATAAAATAAATTAAAATAAAAACCTTAACTAAAATAAATAAATCTAAAATAAATAAACTAAACTAAATAATAATAAAAATAAGAAAGAAAATAAACTAAAATAAATAAAAAATAAACTAAATAAACCTAAACCTACAAGTTTACTTAATTTTAATAAATGAATAAAATTAAAACAATTTAAAAAATTTAAAAAACTCTAACCCTAAACCTTGAACCCTAAACTTTCAACCCTGAAACCCTAAACCCTAAACCCTAAACCCAAAACCCTAAATGCTACACCCTAAAACCTACAACCCTAAACCCTAAACCCTAAACCCCAAACCCAAAACCCTAAATCCTAAACTCTAAAAGTCTAAAAAACTAAAACTAAACTAAATAAAACCTAAAAATAAAATAAGTAATTAAACCTAAACATAAATAAAATAATAAATAAGATAAAATAAAAACCTAAACTAAAATCAAGACCTAAACCTAAACCTAAACCTAAACCTAAACGTAAAAATAAAATATAATAAAATAAAAATATAAACTAAATTAAAATAAAATAAATAAAAACCTAAACTAAACTAGAAAAACAAAATAAACCTAAAAAAACCTAAATATAATAAAAACTAAATGTAAAATAAAAAAACTATAAATAAAATAAAATAAAAACTAAATAAAAACCTAAACCTAAAAAATAAACCTCAAAATAAATAGAAAATAAAATCTAAACCTTAAACTAAAAAAAACCTAAACCAAAAGTAAACAAAATAAAATAAACCTAAACCTAAAATAAAATAAACTAACCTAAAATAAATAAAACATAAACCTAAACCTAAAATAAACTAAACCTAAACCCTAAACTAAATAAAATAAAATAAACTAAAAATAAACCTAAACCTAAACTAAAAAGTAAAATCTAAAAGAAAAACCTAAAACATAAACCTAGAAATATAAAATAAAAACCTAAACCTAAACCTAAAAATAAAAAATAAAATGTAAACATAAAAAATAAAATAAAATAAATTTAAACTAAAAAATAAACATAAACCTAAAAAATAAACTAAAATAAAAAACCTAAAATAAAATAAATAAACCTAAAATAAGTAAACTAAACTAAATAAAAATAAAAACTAAAAACTAAAATAAACTAAAATTAATAAAAAATAAACTAAATGAACTTAAACCTACCGGTTTAGTTAAGTTAACAAAAAATCCCTCAACCCTAAGCCCTAAACTCTAAATCTTAAACCTAAACCATAAACCCAAACTAACTCTAAACCCTAAACCTAAACCTTAAACCCTAAACTCAAACCTAAACCCTAAACTCCTTAACCCTAAACTAAATCCTTAAAATAACCTAAACTAACCTTTGACCTAAACCCTAAAACTAAACCCCTAAACCCTAAACCTAAACCCTAAACCCTAATACTTTAAAGTTTAAACCTAACCTAACTAACCTAAAACCTAACCCAATAACCCTAAACCTCCTAAATCAAACCCTAAAACTTAAACCTATAACCTAAACCCTAACCCTAAACTCTAAACCCTAAAAGCATAAATCATAAAACCCTACTAAACCCTAAATCTTAACCCTAAATACCAAACCCTAAACCTAAACCTAAAGTAATTTAATAAATTTAAAAATAAATCTAAACCATAAAACCCAATAAACTTAAACCATAAGAATGAGAAGAACCTTGACGACAGGAACATCACTGCCAACCAGGCTCAATCTAGATCTGGTGGTGGAGGTGAAGGTAGAAGCGCTATTATCATATGGTGGTGGGGATCTGGAGGTGTGGAGCAAGCAGGTGTGAGGGAATGGAGGTTATGCCACATGGTGGTGGATCACGCTACTAGAGAGCCGGGATGGTTCTGATGGGAACTAGAGAAACTGAAGAATGACCAATCTGATCTACTACTTATGGAACTATGTCTTTAAAGTAGAGATGATTCTAGTTATCTAGGGTTTTTAATTTGCTCTATGCGTGCTCATTTTTTATCTATGTTATCGCTTGTGTCTTAGAAAACATGGTGGGTTACTTGGTTGATGAAATTAAAAAGAAGAAATGTTGAATATGAATTTATTCTCTATTTTAAAAAAAACCCCTAAACCCTAAACAAAAAACCAACCTGACAAAACCTAAACCCTAAACCCTAAACCCTAAACCCTAAACCTTAAACCCTATACCTTAAAACCCAAAACTATAAACCATAAACCCTAAAACCTAAACTCTATACCCTAAAACCTACAACCCTAAACCCTAAACCCTAAACCCCAAACCCTAAACCCTAAACCTTAAACCCTAAAAACCTAAACCTAAACTAAATAAAACCTAATAATAAAATAAACAAATAAACCTAAACCTAAAAAATAAATAAGTAAAATAAAAACATAAATTAAAACTTAAACCTAATCCTAAAAGAAAAATAAGAGAAGAAAAAAAATTAACTAAAATAAAATAAAGAAAAACTTAAATTAAACCAAAAAATTAAATAAAACTAAGAATAGGAAACCTAAATAAAATAAAAAATAATTATAGAATAAAAATAAAATAAACCTAAAATAAAATAAAAACTAAATAAAAAATTAAACATAAAATAAAATAAATAAAAAATAAAACCTAAACCCAAAACTAAAAAAAATCCTAGACGTAAAGTAAAAATAAAATAGACATAATAAAATAAACCTAAACCTAAACTAAAATAAACTAAACTAAATTAAATACAACCTAAACCTAAACCTAAACCTAAAATAAACTAAACCAAAATCTTAACCTAAACTTAAACTAAATAAAATAAAATAAACTAAAAATAAACCTAAATCTAAACTAAAAAAATAAAACCTAAAATAAACCTAAAACCTAAACAAAAAAAAAAAACAAAATTAGAAACCTAAACCTAAACCTAAAAATAAAAATAAAACCTAAACCTAAAAAAATAAAATAAAAATTAAACTAAACTAAAAAATAAGCATAAATATAAACATAAAACTAATAAATAAATTAAAATAATAAAACTAAATTAAATAAAAATAAAAAATAAACCTAAATAAAAATAAAAAATCAAATAAACTAAAATAAATAAAAAATAAACTAAATAAACTAAATAAACCTAAACCCACGAGTTTACTTAATTTTAAAAAAACCCTAAACTTTAAACCCTAAACCCTAAACCCTAAACCCTAAACCCTAAAACTCTAAACCCTAATTCCTAGACCCTCAAAACCCTAAACCCTAAAGTCTAAACACTAAACCCTAAACCCTAAACCTTAAACCCAAAAACCCTAAACCATACTAACTCAAAAAACCCTAAACCCTAAAGCATAAACACTAAACCTTAAACCCTAAACCCTAACCCTAAACCTTAAACCCTAAAACCCTAAACCCTAAACCTTAAACCCTAAACCTAAACCCTAAACTCTAAATCCTAAACCCTAAAAAACTAAAAAACCTAAACCTAAACTAAATAAAACCTAATAATAAAATAAATAAATAAACTTAAACCTAAATAAAATAAAATAAAATGAAATCCTAAACCTAAACTTAAAAAAAAATTAAAAAAAAACTAAAATAAATTAAATAAAAACCTAAACTAAACTAAAAAATAAAATAAACCTAAGTATAAAAAACCTAATTAAAAATAAAACTAAACATAAAATAATAATAAAATAAACCTAAAATAAAATAAAAATAAATAAAACCTAACCTAAAAAAACCTCAAAATAAAACTAAAATAAATAAAAAATAAAACCTAAACCCATAACTAAGAAAAATCCTAAACCTAGAATAAAAATAAAATAAACCTAAACCTACACTAAAATAAACTAAACTAAAACAAATATAACCTAAACCTAAACCTAAAATAAGGTAAACCTAAACCTAAACCTAAACTAAATAAAATAAAATAAACTAAAATAAACCTAAACCTAAACTAAAAAATAAAACCTAAAATAAATGTAAAATAAAACCTAAACCTAAACCTAAAAAAATAAAATAAAAACCTAAACTTGAAAATAAAAAATAAAACGTAAACCTAAAAAATAAAATAAATATAAAACTCAACTGAAAAATAAACCTAAACCTAAAAAATAAACTAAAATAAAAAACCTAAAATATAGATACTAAACTAAAAAAATAAAAAATAAACTAAATAAATCTAAACCTATCAGTTTACTTAATTTAAAAAAAAAAACTAAACCCTAAACCTACAACCTTATAGATGCTCATTTTTTATCTATGTCGTCGTTTATGTCTTAGAAAATTTTGGGTGCTACTTGGTTGATGAAATTGAAAAGAATAAATGTTGAATCTAAATTTGTTCTCTGTTAAAAAAAACCTTAAACCCTACACCCTAAACTAAACCATAAACCCTAAACCTAAAACCTAAAGCCTAAACCCAAAAACCTAAATCCTAAACTAACCCTAAACCCTAAACCCTAAAATGCTAAAAACCTAAACCTAAACTAAATAAAACCTAGACAAATAAAAAAAATAAAAAATATAAACTAAAATAAAATATATAATAAAATAAAACCTAAACTAAACCTAAACCTAAACCTAAAAGAAAATAAAATAAAAATAAAACTAAACTAAAATAAAATAAATAAAACCTAAACTAAATAAAAAAAATAAAACCTAAATAAAATAAAACTAAACCTAAAATAAAAAATAAAATAAAACTAAATAAAACCTAAACCTAAAAAAAAAAATAAACTTAAAAATAAATAAAAAATAAAACCTAAACCTTAAACTAAAAAAAACTAAACTTAAAATAAAATAAATAAAATAAAATAAACCTAAACTTAAACTAAAATAAACTAAAATAAAATAAATAAAACCTAAACCTAGACCTAAAATAATCTAAACCTAAAATAAACTAAACCTAATCTAAATAAACTAAAATAAACTAAAAATAAACCTAAACCTAAACTAAAAAAATAAAACTTAAAAAAACCTAAAATAAAAACCTAAAACCTAAACTTAAAGAAATAAATAAAAGCCTAAACCTAAACCTAAAAATAAGAAATAAAACCTAAACCTAACAATAAAAATAAAATAGAACTCAACTAAAATAAACCTAAAAAAAATAAACTAAAATAAAAAACTTAAACTAAAATAAATAAACATAAAATAAATAAGCTAAACTAAATTAAAATAAAAAATAAAATAAAATCAAATAAATTAAAAATAAACTAAATAAACCAAGACCTTCGAGTTTACTTAATTTTAAAAAAAATAAAAAATAAAAAATAGAAAAAATAAACCCTAAATCCTGAACCCTAAACCCTAAACACTAAACCTTAAAGTTACAACCCTAAACCCTAAAACCCTAAACCATAAACCTTAAACCTTAAACCCTAAAATTGTAAACCCTAAATACTAAACCCTAAACTCTAAACCTTAAAACCTACAACCCTAAACCCTAAACCCCAAACCATAAACCCTAAACCCTAAACTAACCCTAAACCCTAATAATGGAACCTGACGGAAGAACATCCCCACTAGGCTGCCTTGATCAAGGTGGAGGCTAAGGTGAGGCAACATTTATCGAAGGTGGGGATCTGAGGTGGTGGTTATGGAGGCAGTGGAGCGATGGAGAGATGTGGTGGTGGTAGAGGGAGAATCAGGATGGATCCTACACTGAGAAACAAGAACGACATCCAATCTATTACTTATGGAACTATGTCTTTATAGTAGAGAAAGTTTTACTTATCTAGGGTTTTTGATTTGCTTTATGGGTGCTCATTTTTTATTTATATCATCGCTTGTATCTTAGAATACTTGGGATGCTACTTGGTTGATAAAATTGAAAAGAAAAAATGTTGAATATGAAATTGTTCTCTATTTAAAAAAACCTTAAATCCTAAACCCTAAACCCTAAACTAAAACTTAATCCCTAAACCTCAAACCCTAAACCCTACACCTTAAAAACCCTAAACCCTAAACACTAAATAGTAAACCTTAAACTGTAAACCCTAAATCCTAAACCCTAAACCCTAAACCCTAAACCCTAAAACCATAAACCCTAAACCCTAAAACTTACAACCCTAAACCCTAAACCCTAAACCCCAAACCCTAAACCCTAAAAACTAAACTAACCCTAAACCTTAAACCCTAAAACATAAACCCAAAACTAACCCTAAACACTAAACCCTAAACCTTTAATGAAGATGCCATTAGGAGTAGATCTAAAGTGTGGCCTAATCCTAACATAGTTATGGTAGCTAAAGAAAATGTCTTCAAGAGACTTTCCTTTGACTATTAGAATATACCTAAACCCTAACCCTAAATCATATTATAATACCAAATATTATAGTATAGCATCATATATTTGAGCATGTAGTGATGTGTTTTGGATGTTAAAAGATGTTTTGAAATATTTTAGTATATTATGGTATTGTGCTATAGTCTATATTAATATAAATCATAAATATATTGATTTAATAAATCGATGATGAAATTTGTTAAATTTGAAGTGGAATTAGGTTGTAGTACCAAAGGTGTGCTATGCCACTTGTAGTATAAAAAAGTAAGATTTTATGTTCAAAATATCTATTATATGTATAGCATAGTATAACATCATATATCATAATATATTATTCGTGAATTTTAAATTCTTTTAGTATTTTACAATCATGTAGTCAAGCCTACAGCATTATATAAAAATGTTTATTTAGACTTTAAAATGGTGGAATTTGGCCAAATTCATAATAGGTAGAGCTTGGCATCATAATATATTATTTCAATTTAAAATATGTAACTGATATGCCTAAAATATATAGTTTTTTATTGTTTAGACTAATTTTATGATTTTTTTATCTTAAGCAATCCCTTATGATGTGATATGCAATATAATATAATATGTTATAGTGTAATATAATATAGGATGCCATAACATAGTGTAGCATCATGCATTATAGCATACTATTATGTATTATTACTTGTTTAGCATATTTTAGTTTCTTATAGTATGATGTAGTAGAGTTTGTATTGATATAATTCATATAAAAATATTGATTTATAGGTGAGATGATGGATTTGGCCAAATTTAATGTAAGCTTTAGGAACAATTGGGAGTGCTATGGTGTGTCATTTAATCAAAAGAATGGAATTTTGCATCCAATATAAATGTTCATTTTTCAACCAAATTTTATAAATTTTTTGCTTAAAGTAATTCATTTAAGGTAATGTAAGATAATATATTATATGAAAGCATATTAAAATATAATGTACATAACAATATAACTTAACATATATATGAATGTGGTGGAGTGTTACTAAATGCTATTGTACATTTTAGTATGTTTTACTTTTGTTATAATACATTGGGTCAAAACTCACAAAATGTTAATTTGAAGGTTGAGATGGAAGAATTTGGCCAAATTCATGGCACACACCAAAAAAAGCAACACAAAAAAATATGCTATTTTGTACCATTTCTAATAGAAAATAACAATTTTACATCCAAAATGAACATTATTCATATTTTGAGAAAATTTTGTTATTTATTTTTTCAAGTGATTCTAATGAGTTGTTAGAAAATATATTATATTACAACAAATTATAATATAACATCATATATTATAATATAATATAGTGTGTTAATTTACACTATAATATGTTTAGCATGCTATTGTATAGTTAGTTTGAATCCCATCACAAATCATAAAATGTTGATTACAATGTTGAGATGATGTAATTTGAATGAATACATTGTTAGGCTTTTTTCCAAGTATTAAAGGTGTGCATAAGAGAAGAAATAAGATTTGGTGAGAATTCCATGTTAAGGACATGGAGGGAGATCCACTAGGGGATCACACATGCATTGGACATGACATGTGAGGGATCTATGTGGAGGGCGTAGAAGAAAAAAATTTGTTGGGGATAATGTTTCAATTTGATTTGATTATATGACTTGTGGAAAGAAGATCCATTGGGGAAAAGAATCTATAATCCGCCAGGGATTAAGATCGAGTCAACTTTAATTTATTTTATTTTAATTGATGTGGAGGCATATCTAATGTAGAGGGCTCAGTTCATTGGGATCGGGTATATGAACCTTCCACTAGGAAGGTGTTGGTTATGGGAAGGATTTGATTTTGATTTCATAAATTTATTTGTATCCACGGGAATAAGATTTTGTTGGATTTCTTTGATTTAGACTCTTTGGGGAGTTGTTTAATTTGGCTGAGAGGTTTTGAGATTTGTTTTGTTTGACTTATTTATATATGATTTAGGCTCCACTAGGGAGAAGGGTGTGATTTAACTCTACCAAGGGAAATAAGATTGGGTTTAATTTAATCAATTAATGTATGGACCGGGTGTGCAATGAACCCACAAAAAGTTATATGCCTTTGACCGCCTCAAGTTACAAATCCAAATCCATGCTAGCCAACCTAAGGGGTTGCCTTTCGGTGTGCAACGACTGTGCTAGGAAGAAGGCATAGTAGACTTACATCTTCCAAAGTGAGGAACAACCATTGGGGTGACTTGGATGCACAAAAAAGTGAACCTGACCTAGGGCGACTACTAAGTGAATGCCGTTGGGGACTTATGTCAACTCAAAGTAGTTTGGAAGAATTTTATCATAATTTCATGTGATTTGATATGGTTTGTTTGGTTTAGTTTGATTTTGAATTGAGGCCATATCCATCTAGGATGTGAGTTCAGTCAAATTTAAAAGATTTAATTTATGGACCATGTCAAGGTGATGGACCCGAGAAGGGCTATATCGTTTATCCTATCTCAAATTTACAAATCCAAAGGGATAGTCTAATTATGGGGTAGAGCTAGCCAACCTAAGGGGTTGCCTTTCGGTGTGCAATGACTGTGCTAGAAAGAAGGTGTTCTAAAGGAAGCACAACAAATCAATCGACTTAACTACAGAGTGAATGTCGCTGAGGACTTATATCAACTCAAGAGATCGGGCGATTCTAAGGAGATTTGACGCCTAATATGATTTCTTCTTGAGAAAAAGTACGCTAGTGGTGTCCTCTAATCCATATGAATATATATTTTATTTATATGTTTGGGTGGACCCATTGGTGCGGGGACCGAAGGAGCTATGTTGGCCTTGACCTATCGATTTTATTGGACCATGGGAGAATCTACACATCCATAGATGGATTCTCCAACCACATGTGGTTCTATGAAAGGAGAATTGTCCAATAGTAACCCGGTAGTATCTAAATGGGATGAAGGATGTGATCCAAAATAGTGCCCACATGGGAGGTGCTAGAGTTATCTTGAGCCTAGAAAGAAAAGCTTATAGGTGTATGCGGTGGCTAACTTAAGGAAAGTGTATAGACTTACATCGCCATGAGTGTATGGGTGCAAGAACCAACCAACCTAAGGTGTATCAGTCAACATGAGTGGTGTATCTATCAGCATAGTGAGAACCAACCAACCTAACGTGCCCATCGATGTCCAATGATCAATCTAGAAAGAAAGCATGTAAGCTTACAACTTTCCAAGCATCATCGAGATAGTATATCATGGGATAAATACTATACCTAGTATGACTAATAAGCATGGAGCAGGAAGGGCGGAACAGACTTGAAGCGGTCATGAGGGAAGGAGCTGAGGACTTATCCTAAACCTCAAATATACTTGACCCTGGTGCAAGGCTAATCCAAGAAGAAAGTAGACTCACATCTTCTTAAACAAAGCCAACATGAGGTAGCTTACCATCCATGCGAAGGCCCAAACTAACAAGCTCATCGATGTGCAATGGCCAAATAAAGAAGGAAAATGTAGCAGGCTTACATCATCCAAAGCAAGAAGACCACTAGGGTGACACACTAGTAGGGTATACGTCGGCGACCTAGAGCGACTCTTGAGGAGTGCCACTTGGGTATCTCAACTCAAGCGACATAAAAGATATGTGTTTTGTTTATATGTTTTGTGTAGTTTGTATTTGTTTTATGTCGATGAAGGATAGGACATCGGTTCTTACACCTACCTAAACACATCATGGTGGATTCAAAATAAGAATACTTTCAATGTGGAAGAGATTGAATTCGAAATGGTATTTTCATTGATGATAATTATTTTCAAACATGATTTATGATACTTATTTAAGTAGAGCCCAAAGGTTGGAAGCATTGGGAGTTCTCCCTCATGATTAATTAGTTGATAAGATCTTCCTTTGTATGCCTTCTCTATGGCTAAAGGGCCATCCCAAGTGGGTTCAAACTTGCCTCCCATCTTATGGGCAATAATTAGTCTCCTTAAAACTAAAATAAGCTCTCTTACTTGAAAAGCTCTAGAATGAACCAACTTGTTGTGAGCTTGAATCATTTTAGCTTTGTACAACTCAAGGTTTTAGCATGCCCGTAGGCTTCTCTTCTCCAAACCTTCGAGATCTTCTAACCATAACTTGGCATTCTGCTTTATTGATCTTGCTACCCACAGCTATCCTTAGTGATGGGAGTTGGACTTCTAATGGTAGAACTTTGGACCCATACAGGAGAAAGGAGTAGGCGAGTTGGAGTTCTATATGTGGTGCTAGGCCCACAAGGCTTACGCTCATCTATTATTGTAGTGTCTTTAGTATTTGGATGAGAGTTTTATTGAAGGCTTCTGCGGTTTGCCCTCGTAGTTGATGGTAGAATATCTCCAATATGCTATGTCTCAGGCAAAGTTGTTGATCTTGTGCTTGAATGTAGCCATTACATTATAATTCATCGAGGCACTCCAAACCTATATATGATATGGTTCTAAAAGCTTGGAGCATGTTGTGACCTCTCAGTGGAATCATTTTCATCATTTGGAAAAGTAGTTAGTAGCAACTAAGATGAACCAATGACCCTTGGAAGTAGGAGGATCAATCAGACCCACTATGTCGGTACCACAACACTCGAATGGCCATGAGGTCAATGTAGGATGTAGAATGTTGGATGGTTGGTGTAGGACCACATCATTTATTTGACATTGGTGGCATTGCCTAGCCATATCCATGCAATCTTTGATCATCGATGACAGTATCCTAGTCTCTTAATCTTGGCTTTCATTTTAACGGATTGGTTGGCTCCACATAATCTAAGTGTACCTCAGTCACAATCTTAGCTTCATGCTTTATCTAACAACATAACCACATTATATGATCAGGCGAAAAATAAGACACCATCAACAAGAGCATAGAAAGTGCTCTCTACTTCAGCTGATGGGCTTGAGACTTCTCTTGAGGTAGTTTGCCTTTATTTAGGTAATTCATGAATGATTGCCTCAAATCTAACTATTCATCCTTCTTGGCAATGGCAACCTCCCCATCAAGAGTATTTTTGATGAGTTCAATATCAATAAGGGATAACACTTGTCTATTTTGGACCTTTATTGATATGGACTCATCTTACATGCCAACTCCTTGGCATATGCTACAACATTCTCTCTTAAGGAATCTTATAACTAGCAACCTCGGGATTTGGGCCAACAACTCCTGTACTTGTTGTAGTGATGGAGCTTAGCTTTATAACCTTGTAGGACCCGCAATTTGGTTGATAACTAGCTAAGAATCCCAAGATGTTGATGTTCTAGATGCTTAGAGTGGATAACTCATCGACAATTGAGCCTTATAGCTTCATTATTGGGTGCAAGATTGGAGATGATATGAGAATCTCATCACATCGTGATCCGAGTTAAGAGAACTATTCCTACCCTTTTCATTGGAATAGTAGATTATGGTTCTTCTCCTCTTTGAGAAAGCTACACCATCAAAGTACATCTCTAGTGGTGAATGCTAGTATCCCCTAAGTTCATGAATTATTCATTGGGAGATCATCACTAAGCGAGAGTTAGTTGGAAGTGGTGTGTTGCTAAAAATCTAGCTTGTCCTTTCCGTAAAGAGAGTGAAGGTAATGTCAAACTATGAGAGGATCATTGACCGTCATAACCATCAGAAAACATCAACGTGTCATGAGATACTATAATATGGATTGATCTTAGAGATTAAGTTCACCTTATGAGGAAGCATGTAGTGTTGTAGCTTTTGGGATGCAAAGATTAAACTAGAAAATGCTTCTCAATGGATGGATAATTAGCCTTGGGATTAGATGGCGGTAGTAGTAGTGCCTTTTCTTTGCCTTCATCATTGACTTGGGCCAACAAAGCACCAAGGGAGTCATCTTAGTAGTGTAAAGTATGAGCGCTTGCGGGATAAGGGGATGCTAGAATAGTGACATCATTAGGTATTTCTTGATGTCTTGAAGGCATGCTCACAGTCATCTCACTTGAACTTGGCATCCTTTTAACAAGTCTTTGAGAATAGGTGACATCTTTCGATAAATTGGATAAAAATCATAGATATACCATCCTTGTAATGATCTTAGTTGAGTTTAACTTTTAGGGGTGGAATTCTAATATCGCTTGATCTTCTGATCGATTTTGATTCCTTGGTGTGGACAATAAACCAAGGAATTTTGATACTCGAATGCACACTTGAGGTTCATTTTGAGGTTAAATGATCTTAACTATTCAAAACTACTTTCAAGTCAAAGAGATGGTCTTCTTTTTTTTGACTCGAGATCATCAACATAGCACTCGACTTGATGATGCATGAGTTCATCAAAGATTTAAGTCATTACTGGTATGTAGCATACATTTTAAGATTGAAAATGACCTTATAAAGATTCTCTTCTTCCATCTTGGGCCATCTTTATTTAGTTATATCTAGATGAGCCATCCATGAAGAAGATAGCATGAGATGAGGCAATGTCCACCATTAGCTCAAGATTGGTAGTGGAAATTCATCTTTTGGACATGCCTTATTTAAATCCATAAAATTGACACATATGTGAATTTGCCATTCTTTTCTTAACGGATGATCTTTGGCTAGGTATTTTTTTTCTTGGATGAAGCCAACATCAATCAGTTTCTTGACTTCATAAATGACCTATTATTCTATGTCTAATCGCATGCGTCTAGGAGCTTGCTTGATAGGGTTAGCATTAGGCTCTATTGCTAGTTTATGGACCACTACATCAGGAGCCAATCGGGCATCTTCATAACTCCATGCAAAGCTATCCTTAAACTAAATCAATAGCCTAACTAAGTCATTGGTTTCAATTTCATTTAATTCAAGAACTAATGTATGTGATGGATCTTCTTCGTTCTAAGTTGATTTCCTTGAGCTCATTGATTGTTGATCTCTTCTTTGAACTTTTGGTGGTGCATCTTTGATTTCAAAATCATCTAGATCATCGAAGTTTCTAAGCACGCTCTCATATGAGTTAATGTGATTTGAAAAGAACCTATTAGATTCCAAATGATTTGTGATGACTAGTAGTAATCATCATCAAGGACCCACTTGTCTTGAATTCTAGTCGATCTTGGTTGAGAGCTTTTGCATTTGTTCTCCATATTCTTTCAAAGTAGTGACTTGCTTTGTGGGATTAACCCTTTCCTTGCTAAATTAACATAAGGCAAGTAACAATCAAAAGGTAATTCTATTAAATCTTTATATGAATCATCCTCTAGTTCTACATCAACTTCTTGACTTGAGGATGATGCTCCCGAGAAAGTCTAAGTCTTCACACGTGACTTAGGCTTCTTAACTACCAAACCCTACTTTTGAGAGGAAAGTGGGGTTATAGCTAAGGTTCTCAAATGATGCCTAATTATTTCACATATAGACTTGGATACACTTATGCTTTGCTTTGGATCTTCTCATCATTATGGCTCAAGTGTCACCTCCAAAGAATCTAATGTTGAAGAGGGTGGTTAGTGTGCTAACCATATAAGACTCATCTTATAACCTAGATTCTAAGTCTATATGGATAGCAGGTTTACCCCTAGTAGTTGGGACATATCTTCTATTGGGTGGCCAATAAGGAGGTTTTCCACCCCTAGGACTATCTCTAAACTACCTCTTCCTCTTGCTGGTGGAGGTTAGTTGTCATATATGTTGAATGGAGTAACAAACTATGGGTTGAATCTAATCTCCACTTCCTCCTCCAATTTTATCCCTTTTATTTTCTTTTCATTTTCTTTTCTTTTCTTTTTCTTTCTCTTCTTTTCTTTTCTTTTCTTTTTCTTTTATTTTTAAACTTTGGCCAAGTTCATGAGAATAGACTTGTTGGTTTTGAGGGAGGTAAGCGCATCCTCATATATCGACATCTGAACTATAAATGGCTTGAGATCTCTTTTCACACAATAGATGATCCCCTCTCAAACTTCATATACTGATGTAGAGAGGAATGAAACTATGTTGTTCTCATGTATCCATGGTCCCAAAAGCGTTGAAGATGTATCCGAATCTATAATGTGAAACTTGGCTTGATCTTCCAATCATCTATCTCCAAGGGCAACACTATGGAGCCAAAATTGACCTCACTTTTAGAGTTCAATTCAATCTTATCTTAGACTTAGGAGTCTTCTCACTAAGACTAGTCATAAGACACTAAAATTAGGAAACACTTAAGCCTTAAAACTTAGAAGGGTTAACCATAAGATTAGGTTATGCCTTAGGGATTAAGATAATCAACCTACCCAACAACCCAAATCCAATCCATGTGCACCTTCTCAAACCAAACCTTAAGTTCAATTCAAACATAAAATTCAAATCCAAATTCAAACCCAAATTCCAAAACCAAATGATTGAAGCCCATGATCAAATCCAAACTTGAAACCCTTCTAAGCCATATGATCTATCCCATGGACTTACCAAAATTTTAATCCAAATCAATCCAAAATCAATTGATTTTCTCATAATCAATTTATATCTTCAATCATCTTCTAAATATAAATCAAATGTACATTCAAATGATCAAAACTAAATCAAACTAAATCAAATTAAATCAAAACCCTTCTAAGCCATATGACCTATCCATGGACTTAGCTAAATATTAATCCAAATCAAGTCAAACTTAATTGATTTTCTCAAATCAATCATTCAATCATTTAAATGAAATATACATTTAAATCATCAAAACTAAATCAACCAAATCAAAATCCAAACTAAGCCACATGACCCAACTCTAGACTTAGCCAAATTCCTTCATTCCAAAACCAAATTCAATTTTTTCATGAATCAATCATACCTTCAATTATATTCATAAATATAAATGAAATCTACAATCATCAAGCCAAAATCAACCCAAGTCAAACCAACTTAACCCTTTTACTTGAAATGCTCAAATGAACTAAAACCCATTTGAAACCGACCAATTGCAATTGAATTTATATATCAATCCCAAATCCATATATAAACTCAACTAAATCAAACTCAACCCAAAATTAAGCCAACTAAACCCAATTGGTCCACTTGAAAGTCAATTTGACCTATTTGAGCTAAGTTCTAATCCTACCCAAATTAGATTGAAGCCCATCAAAATACATCATTATTATTGATCACCCTAGGTTGATCAATTTTCACCAATTGGGTCAAACCAAGTCAACTTGGTCATTTGACCAAGTCAAACCCTTAACCCATATGAACCCAAACTAGCCAAATTGTAACTTAAGCCAAATCCTTGAAACCAATGATTCATACTAAATCAAAATCAATATTTGAATATGACTTGACCTTCAATTGAGTCAAACCAAATTGCTCTCTTGACTCAAGTTGACCCAAATTGACTTAAAAGACCAAATTGGGTCAAATCAAAATATAAACCAAATTGTTTACAATCAATGGCTCAAGTTCATTCCAAATTGATTGTTGAATTTGACCAAAGCCATGGATTGAACCCAATTGCTTAGCCAAATTGACCTGGTTCAAGTTGGCCTAAATCAAAACCAAATCCAAATTAATTGAAACCTACAATCATCTTCAATTGGTTAACTAAACCAAAACCAACACCAAACCCAAGCTAATTTGGCAATTTGGTCAAATTAACTTAACCCATTTGACCCAAATGAATTCAAATGAGCCAAAATCAAATCTAAGCCAAACTAAACCAAACCAATTGAACCAAAACATCCCAAATGATCATATGAACTTGAATCAACCTTGGTTTGACCAATTTTCAATTATTCAAATCCAACCTAACGATTTGACCTAAATGAGTCAAATTGAGCCAAAACTAACCAAATTGACTCCAATTGACTTGAAATTTGGTAACCACTTTTGGCTCATTTCAAATCTATCAAATCAAATCCAATGCCAAATGATCATTTTACCCTTAGGTTAAAGGCATCACATGAGAAATCACATGTAAGTGGTCATTTCCATTCTTTGGCCACTGGTACTCTCCCAATGGTCACCTAGAAACTTCCCAACCTAACGTGTGGTTGGGTCGCCATGACCCATGGGAGGTGAAATCACCTCACCCTCCCATTGGAGCATTTGAAACCCATAGGACACCCATGATTCCTCCTTGGCACCACCTCCACACCTTCAAAACCAAGCTCGAGCCAACTCACCTCCTCCCTGCCACCCACAACTCTAAGTTGGGACCACTAGAAGCCAAACTGATCCCACCATTTGATCAGATGAACACCCCTTGTTTCCACTCAAACACACACAAAATCATTCCTCGACCCATAACTACCCAAGATGAGCCGTTATAGCCATTCCTAGCTCCCAAGTTCTCGATCAAAATACCATTGTCATCCATCAAATAGGACACTCCCATTTCCTAACTTCACCATTTCTCCATCAAACTCAAATTAACGCACCTTCCCAGGCCTCATCGAGCAAGAACGAGTCATCTCCCAAGCTTCCCAAGCACGGAGGACTTGATCAAGCAAAGCTCCAAATCATTGCATCATGGCCTTTGAGTGAACATCAAGGAATTGATCTAATTGCTCAACTGGCTTTCTCCACTAGATGAAGCTTCCACAATCATTCACCCCGATCTTGAGCTCGACTATGCTTCCAAAATAGATCCTTAGGCAAAAATGGGTTGGAGCTTTTTGAAAAAAAGCTTGCATCTTATGTGATCTTGATTGGATCCCCTTGATTGATGTTGGTGTGGGATCCTTTTGAGTTGATCGAGCTTGAGCTCGGATCAAGTGAGCAATGGGACAACTCCATTCTCCTTCACTGTGGTTAGATATTGTCCATTCCACATGATCAAATGGACGATGTTTTAGATCCGCGATTTGATTTAATATTATTAAGATGGGATTAATCATAGCCATTCGATCTTAGATCGGATGATGATGAAAACGTATGCCACCACGTAGGCGCTTATCGGATAAGTTTTAAGTAGCAAATCACGTGCCATGTGGAAAGCGCAGCTTCAACATGCCATAATAGATTAGGCTTTAATTTAATCATTTAATCATAAAACTTCTAAAAATCATAAAAATCATAGAGAAATAAAAAAATGCAAATAAATACTCATTTTAAAAGTATTTCAAAGGAGAATTAATTAAAAATTATCTTAACTAATTTTGAATAGTAATTAAGGTTTAATTAAAGTTTTAATTACAAAATTAATTAGCTTAATTACTCCTTAATTACTTGAGCAATTAATCCCAAATTTTTTGGTTAATTTAATGGGATGACCTCTACTCCCATGATTTTCTTGGGATTTATTGCTCACTTAATTAGGAAAATTGACTAATTAAACCTTAACTACTCTTTTAAGTTAATAATGATTAATTAATCCCATGAATAGTAATAAATTGGTTAATTAAGTTTATTAATCATTGTTCAATAGTAAGTCAACTAAGGAATAGGGTTGGGACCCCTTTCCAAGATCATTTCTCCCTTTTTTAAAATAAAAATTAATAAGATTTAACTAATTAATTAAATCACTTAATCAAATTGAAATCATAATCACATTAGAGCTCAATTAATTATAAGCATGGGGTAGTTCTTTAGGTGTTTAATAACCTGAAAGAGTTTAATGAAATTATGGTTAGCCCACATGTGTGGAAAAATCATAAGAGTAATTAATTAAGTCCCTTAATCTAATTAACTATTAATCATGAGCCAATTGCATTAGGCCCCTTTTATTTCTAAGATCATTGCAAGTTTATTTTCCATGCATATCATGTTGGCTCATAATAATTTGTTAATTACTTTAAGGTGACATAAGGTAAGCATTAATTCATCTAATAAAGTTTCAACTTAAGTAACCCATAAAATCAACTTAATTAAATAATATCACTAATGTGGGAATGGGTTTAAAACAACAAGTGATGATTTCTATTCTCCTCTTTAAATCAAATCAAATCCAAAACTTAATTAATGAAGAAGCTTTGGTTTGCTTTAAATAATCTTATTTGATTTGATTGTCCTTAAGAACTAGTTTGGTTGAATCACATGCTTAACAACTAGTTTGGCTGAATGAATCACATAATTTTTATGAATGTTGAGTTCTCTTTCCTCTATTTATGTGTTGATTTATATAATATTGAATGGTAATGGGTATATAGTCTGGACATCTCGGGAACACGAGGCTTTAGCTAGCACCAAGGAGGTCATTTGATTACCTCACTTCCCTAGTTTAACAATGGCACATACCCATTTGATTTCATTCTTATGTATTTTAACATTTGAATTTGGGTAGAAATTTATTTAATATATATAAATGATTCAATCAAATAAAAATATACAATCTTTGCATGGTTTTCTTTCCCTCATTTATGTATACATCCATGTGTGTCCAAGAACAAGTATATAGTATGGACATACAGGAACATGAGGCTTTAGTTAGCCCAAGGAGGTCATTTGATTTCCTCACTTCTGGTTTAACAATGATGCATACTTGCCTATATCTTTTTCATGTATATGTATATGTGATTAGTGAATGAAAATACCATTTTACATTAAAACATGCATTCATAATTGACTAAGTGGTTGAATTAATTAGCCCTATGAATCAAAGCTTACTTCCTATGTTCATGTATACAATTTACATATGTTTGAATGCAAATGAGTATATAGTCTGGACATCCGAGAATCTGAGGCTAGCTCAAGGAGGTCATTTGATTACCTCACTTCCTTGGTTTCAATGGCACATTATCTAATTTCATTCTTATGTCATTTTTGTATAAGAATTTGGATAAAGTTTTAAATTAATATGTTTAAATAATTCAGTCAAATAAAATATAAATTCTAAATATACACATACATTCATCTTTTAAGTGTGCTAAAATATGTTGCATGTATAGATACACTTAAGATTAAATCATATGCATGTTACATGTGATGGAAAACAAATTATTTAATATATATATGCCATGTGGTAATAATTCAATTAAATTAATATTAAGATGCCTTCCATTTTGAATAGGATTATTTAAAGTGAACCTTAACTTTGGATTAATTAAATCATTTAATAGGCCATTCACTAAAAAGAACTAAATCAAATTAATATACTTTAGAGAGTGACTTAAGGTAGGGATGAAATAGGGCAATCTTCTTTTCCTCTCTTTATAACACTTAGTTGCTAAGTGTAATAAAATGAAACAAAAGAAAACACAAATTAAAATTCTCAAATCAATTAAACTACTTTATGTGAAATCAACCTTTCATGTTAAATTGAATCCTTCTTCACATAGAAAATACAACACTATTGCCTTACAAGACTTACCACACAAGCCTTAATACACACATTAGAATTAAGTCACCACTTCTAACTCTAAGTTAGGATGGTGTATGATGTTGATTTGTTTATGATGCATTATTTTTTTGGATGTTAGGGTGTATGCTTCGTAGACTGGATGATAGGCCAATATTAGCATAATCATGTTTTCTACAGGGGATTATGCTTAAAAATAAAATTGAATGCTCTTTTTTCTGGTTTCTTAAATCCTTATGCATAATCCAAGTTAGGATAGGTGGGCTTAGTTACCCATGTGTAAGGTGCTAAGTCCAAATTATAAATACAATTGCTTGGGATTATATCTATATTTAGCTAACCTCCACTTTTCAGGTGTAGTTAGATTTACTTTTCTTACATAAATGTAGGGAGTGTGTTTAGGACTTTAGTCTCTTTCTAATTAAATAACTACCTAACTATCTTGCAATTCATAAGACTACTACATGGTTTTAAAATCATAGAGGAGTTAGGCGACCACTCGAGTTATAAGTCAGAAGTGGACAATTTATTCTCTCTCATATGGAGGTAAACCCATATATCCACTGTCGCTTAGATTTAGGTTGTGCTTTAGCTTGTACTAAAGCTCTCTAGATTTAGGATCCGGTAGCTATTTTGTTCAGCTATGAGCATAAATCCTCACCTCTTAGGCATTCCCACAACCTTGTGTTGGTGGATTATAAACTAGTAATTTAATTAAATTTCAACTCAAAACATATAAATCTCTTCAACTTCAAAATTATAAAGACAAACCATAGGATAGATTGGAATGCTCACTAGGCTTCCTAGTATCATGAGCATACTTATTTCATTTAGACTCCAAAAATAAGTCTTCTCCTTGAACTTTCCCAATTGATTTTCCAAATACAACCAATCCTTTAATAGTCTAACCTTGAAATCTTTGGAGATGATAATTGTCAACTTTAATCGAGAGTATTCTTAGGAAATTTCATTTCCTAAGATGCAACTAACTATGGAGGCTTGCCTCCATAGTGAACTTAAGAACTTGGTTTAATATAAACCTACTTTATTCATCCAAAGTAGGGAAAAATCTTTGCATTCAAAGATCCATCATGCCTTAGAGTCCTTATTTCTTGATTAGGTCCATTGTAGGGTGATGCCTCTATCTTTTGAGATAGTACATCATACCTCAATGTTGATCACCTCAAAAGTATCCCCTATGATCGTGGTTTCCCCTCCCCCACATCCAAAATAAATGCCACAAGGCCTCTCTCTTGTTCATTGAATCCTCTCAACATCATCCTTTCTTTTTAGAGTTTGGAGATGTCAATTCTTAAGTAGGCAAGGGTTTTTAGACTCATAATGTTGAATGATACACCTGGGTCAACCAGAACCATGGATAGCCTATATTTACCAACATCCACTGTAATGTAAAGAGGTGGTTGTGTACAATCATCCTTAGGAGTAAGTCTTCATCGCTGAATGTTACTTCTAAGATGTCATTTGAGTGGCAAGCCTCCTCTTTAGTAACGGTGAGCTGAGCTAAGCATATCTCTAGATCAAGTAAGGCCTTGATTAAAGATTCTCTCATTCTTTGGATAAGATAAGGGCATCATATATGCTTAACTTAGCTAACTTTCTAGGTGAGCTAGGACATTGTAATTGACTTTGGCTTGGTCCTCCATAAGCATATCCATCATTGGTGGAGCATCTATGGAGGGGCTATCTGCTCACTTGAACCAATGACCTGCCTTATCTAAGATGCTACCACAGGAGGTAGAACTTTGCCACTTGGTGGGTTGACTTGGTGACTTCTTGGAATGATGAGCTTGTGGAAAGTTCTACCTTCTCATCGGCATACCTACTTCTCCTATGGGATCACGAGAGTAGTTGACTCCAAGTAAATCTCAAGAGGTGAACTGATTGACTTCAGAGAAGGATAGTCCAACTCTGAATCAGAAAGGAAAGAATAGGAACTACTAGAGGTATTATTTTTATTTATACTCGGAGACCTTTCAATAGGAATAAAATCAAGAGCATCAGAAGTAGACAATATATAAGTAGAATCAGCTTTTGTCATTAATTTCCTTTTGGGTGGAGGTACATGATAGATCAAGTAAAATAAGCAAAGGAATTTAGTGCCCTTATCTACAAATATAATGCTCTTCTGGTAGAAGAGGCTAGTAGAAGAGGTGGTAACGGTGGAGGAAGTATCTTGGGACGGTGGTGCACTACTAGACTATCAGGCAAGTATGGTGAGCTACGTCTCTTTGCTTGGGTTGTCCCAGTTATCCTTTGCAACTAGCAAACCTTCCTTGGTGTTGTAGGTTTGAAATTTTCCACCCTAAACCCCATAAATCCCTAAACCCTAAACACTAAAAACCATAAACAAAACCACAAAACCATAAACCCCCCAAACCTTAAACCCTATCTAAAAATCCTCACTAAACCCTAAAGCTAAAAACTAAACCTAACTAAATAAAACCTAAAATAAAATAAAATAATAAATATGATAATAAAACATAAACTAAAATAAAATAAACTAGCTAAATAAAATTATAAATAAACTTAAATAAAAAAAAACTAAGATAAATAAAAATAAACTAAATAAATAAATAAACCTAAACTGGGTTTCATTTAAAAAATCTTAATTTCTAAATCCCTGCACCCATCTAGATAGGCTCTAGGCCACTGTCTGAGCCCTGAGCCACTGGGCAAAGGCCCTAGGCCCTGGGCACACTGGGCCCAAGAGCATGAGCCCAAACTGAGGCCAGATCTGGGCCACTGGGCCCTAGGCCAGGCTCAACCAGGCCTGAGCTTAAGACCCTCCCTAGGTGAAGCCATGTGAAACTGAGAGCAGAAACTAAATAAAGGCCTAAATAAAGATGTATAAAAAAACTAGGCTTAAATAAGATAAAATAAATAAAGATAAACCTAAAGCTAAATAGGCTTAAAAATTAATAAACTAATAAATAAATAAGATAATAAATAAACTACTAAAAAATAAAATAAACCAAGGATAAAATCTGACTAAAATAAAAACTAAACATAAAATAATAAATAAAATAAAACTAAATAAAACAATAAATAAAATAAAAAAATAAACTTAAAATAAATAAACCTAAACTTAAAATAAAAATAAAATAAACAATAAAATAAACCTAAACTAAAATAAACTAAATAAAATACTAAACTAAACTAATAACTAAACTAAAAAAACTAAATAAATAAAATAAAAAAAAAATAAACTAAACTAAATATAAATCCTAAAATCATAACCTAAAACTTAAAAATAAAATAAAACCTAAACCTACCTAAACATAAAAATAAAACCTAAACTTAAAATAAAAAATAAAGTCAACTAAAATAAACTAAACCTAAAATAAACAAAAATAAAACCTAAACTAAAATAACTAAACCTAAAATAAATAAACTAAACTAAATAAATATAAAAATAAACCTTATGAAATAAAATAAAATAAATAAATAAATAAATAAATAAACCTAAACCAGGTTTACTTAATTTTTTTTTAAAACATAACTAATCCTACCCTAAACCCACCTACTGACCCTAAATCCTAAACCCTAAACCCTGACCTCCACAAACCCCATAACCCTAAAGCATACCTAAACCACTACCACAACCACACCACAAACCTAAACCTAACCAACCTCCACCACTCCCTAAACCCTCCCCAAACTCCTAAACCTAAAGTAACTAAATAAATTAAAAATAAATCTAAACCACAAATAAACTTAAACTAAACGAACCTAAGAATGGGGAACCAGCAGTAAGAACATCACCATTAGGTCTAGATCTAGGAGTGGAGGTGAAGAGATACATGATCGTGGTGGTGGGGGATCTGGAGATGCTAGTGGATATGGAGGTAGTGGTGGTTATGGAGGCAGGAGGTGCGATAGAGGATACAACCGTGGTGGTGGTGGAGAGAGAGATCGAGGATATGATGGTAGATCCCACTACTTGAGAGGAGTGGTTTGATGGGAACTAAAGCGAAGAACGGTGGATCGATATCTTGCTTATGGTGTCTTTAGAGATGGTTCTAGTTATCTAGGTTTTGATTTGCTCTATGCATGCTCATTTTTTATCTATGTCATGCTTGTGTCTCAGAAAACTTGGTGTGTTACTTGGTTGATGAAATTAAAATAAGAGATGTTGAATCTGAATTTGTTCTCTATTAAAAAAATAGCAAAACCCAAACCCAAAACTGAACCCTAAACTAAAACCAAAACCCTAAACCCCCAAACTTAAACCCAAAACACTAAATCTAAACTAAACATTAAACCTAAAACCCTATCTAAACCCTAAACCATAAAACCTAAACCTAAAAAACCTAAAGAAAAACCTAAACTTAGCTAAAAACCTAAAATAAACTTATAGAAAAAAATAAAAAAAAAAATAAAATAAAATAATAATAAATAAAATAAACATAAACTGAGCCAACCTAAAAAAAAATAAAAAAAACTAAAAATAATATAAATAAAATATAAACTAAACTAAAAATGAAAACATAAATATAATAAAATAAACCTAAAATAAAATAAACCTAAATAAAATAAATAAAATTAAACCTAAATACCTAAAAATCCTAATAATAATAAATAAAATAAAACCTAAACCCTACTAAACTTAAACCTAAAATAAAATAAAATATACTAATCTAACTAAATATTAATAATAAATAAACTAAAGATAAACTAAACTAAACTAAACCTAAATAAATAAAATAAAATAAACTAAAATTAACCTAAACTAAACTAAAATAAGGTGATAAACCTAAAAATAAAATAAAACTAATAAAATAAAATAAACCTACCTAAAAAAATAAATAAAATAAACCTAAAATAAAATAAAATAAAATTGAACTATAAAATAAATTAAAATAAAACTAACCTAAATAAATAAACCTAAATAAATAAGCTAATAAAAAAATACATAAATAAAATAAATATAAACTAAAATAAATAAACTAAATAAACCTAAACTGTCGGTTTACTTAATTTAAAATAAAGAAGACCATAAACCTACATCCCTAAACCCTACCTCCACCTCCCTCCCTCCCTAAACCACCCTAAACCCTCCCTACATAACTCTAACCTAGCAAACCTATGTAAACCCACAAACCTTAAACCTTAAATCTAACCTCAAACTAAACCCTAAACCCTAAATCCCAAACCTAAATGAAAACCTAAGTAAAGCAAATAAATTAAAAAATAAACCTAAACCCTAAAACTAATAAACTAAACCCTAATAATGGGGAGAACCTTGGCGAACATCACCATCCTAGGCTCGATCTAGATGAGGTTGAGGCAAAGGTGAAGGAGGTTATCGCTATGGTTGTGGGGATCGAAGGTGGTGGATATGGAGGTGGTCGTGGCGTGGTGGTTATGGAGGTGGGAGGAGTGATGGAGGTTACAAGCGTGGTTATAGTAGGCGAGGAGATGGGGATATGATGGTGGATCCACTACTCTAGAGGCAGGTATTTGATGGGAACTAGAAATTGAAGAACAAGATCCTATCTACTACTTATGGAATTGTGTCTTTCATACGAGTTCTAGTTATTTATAGTTTTGATTTGTTCTATGTGTGCTCAATTTTAATCTGTCATCATGTTTGTGTCTTAGAAAACTTGGTGTGTTACTTGGTTGATGAAATCAAAGAAGAAATGTTGAATCTAATTCTCTATTAAAAAAAAACCAAAACCCCAAACCCTAAACTAAAACCTAAGCCTAAACTAAAACCTACTAAACCCTAAACCCTAAACCTAAACCACAAAACCAGAACCTTAAACCCCACAAAACTGAAACCCTAAACCCTAAACCTAGGCCAAACCCTAAACTAAACCAAAAAAACTATCATAAACCCAAAACCTAAACTAAATAAAAAAAAAATAAATAAAACCTAAACCTAAATAAAATAAAATACTCATAAACTAAACCTATAACCTAAGAAATCAAATAAAATAACTAAAATAAATAATACTAAACTAAAATAAAAAACTAAAATACTTAAATGTAAACTTAAAAATAAAATAATAAATATACTATAAATATCCTAATATAAAAATAATAAACTATACTAAATATAATCTTAAAATAATAATCTAAACTAAAAATATAAACCTAAATAAAAAAAAAAATAAAATAAACAAACTAAATAAATAAAAATAAAATAAATAAAACAAAACTAAACCAAAACTAAAAAAATAAACCTAAAACTTAAACCTAAAATAATAATAAAACCTAAACCTAAATAAAAAATAAAAAATCTAAACTAAAATACTAAAATATAAAATAAAAATAAAGGAAAAAATTAACATAAACTAGCAAATAAAAAAAAAAATAAAAAAACTGAACTAAAATAAATAAACCTAAAATAAATAAATAAATAAAATAAAAAAAATATACTAAATAAAATAAAAAATAAAATAAACTAAAATAAAATAAAAAAAATAAATGAAATAAATAAATAAATGAAATAAATGAATAAATGAAATAAATGAAATGATAAATAAATGAATAAATGAAATAAATGATAATAAGAGCCTGGCCTGTAGCCACACCTGGGCCCTAGGCTAGGCCACTGAGGCCCTGGGCCTGGGCCCTAGGCTTGATCTAACCCAGGCCACCCAATGATCTAGGGCCACTGAGCCACAAGGCCCAGAGCCCCAGGCAGCCCAGGCGAGGCCCTGGGCCCTGGGGCCCTGAGGCCTGGGCCCTGAAAGATCCTGGGTGGGCCTGGGCCTGGGCCTGGGCCCTGGGCCCACCTGGGCCACTGGCCCTAAACTGGGCTCTAAAACAGGCTGGTAGACCTGGGCCCTGAGCTGGGCCCTGCTGACCTGGGCTCTGGGCCCCACTGGGCCACTCAACTAGGCCCTAAAGCCTGACTAGGCCCTGGGCCCTGGGCCACAAAGCTAAAACCCTAAGCCCTAAACCACAACCCCAGCAGACCTAACCCTAAAACCCCCTAAAGCTAAACCTGTAACTAAATAAATTAAAAAATTAAGCTAAACCTAAAACCTAATAAACTAAACCCTAGAATGTGGGGAACCTTGATGGCAGAACATCCATTATCAGCGCATTTTATATCTGTGAGAGGTGGATGTGATTATCATAGTGGTGGTGGGGATCTAAAGGTGTTGGATATGGAGGTTGTAGGAGGCATGGTGGTTATGGATGTGAGAGGAAGCGATGAGGTTACAACCATGGTGGTGGTGGAGGGAGAGATCAAGGATATGATGGTGGATCGATACTTTGAGGCGGTGGTTTTTTGATGAGCGAAGAAGCGTGATCGATCTAATGCTTATCAAATGTGTCTTTTCTGTAGAGATGGTTCTAGTTATCTAGGGTTTTGATTTTGCTCTATGCATGCTCATTTTTATTTATCTCATCACTTGTGTCTTAGAAAACTTGGTGTGTTACTTGGTTTATGAAATCAAAGAAGAAATGTTGAATCTAAAATTTATTCTCTATTAAAAAAAATAAAACCCTAAACCTAAACTAAAACCTGAACCCTAGACCTAAACCTAAACCCTAAACCCTAAACTAAACCACAAATCCTAAACTATAAACCTAAATTTAAACCTACAAACCTACCCTAACCCCAAACCCTAAACCTTAAACCTCCCTCACCTACATAAACTCACCCTAAACCTAAAAGCTAAAACTTGCTAAATAAATAAAAAACTTAAATCAAAATAAAATAAAATAAAATAAAATAAAACCTAAACTAAAACCTAAAAAATAAAATAAAAATAAAACTAAACTAAAATAAATAAATAAAAAACTAACTAAAATAAGAGCCTGCAACACAACAACAATTTTATCCCACTGGATTTTCCATGAATCCTTCATCTCCATTTGTGTCTGTGTGTCAAATTTTCATTTTTCAAGTATACTAAGGTCATTATTTATACATCTTAACCATGTCTTTTTAGGTCTACCTCTACCTTTCTTAACATAAGAAAATCTAATGCATTTACTCTCTAATAGAGGGTCATTGGATGGGGCTTTATGTGGCCAAACCATCTAGGTGACTCTCTCTAATCTTATCTACCACTAGAGCTACTCCAACTTTTTCTGATCATACTCATTTCACATTTTATCTCTAAGAGTAAAGCCACTCATCCACGAGCATCATCTCGCACACTTAACTCATTCTTCTCTCTAACATTTTGCACCATAAATCATTCTGGTCTTACCACCATCTTATAAAATTTTCACTTAAGTTTAGGTTGGTACTTTCTATCACATAACAAAAGATGCATTCCTCCACTTCAACCATCCAACTTGAATTCTACTAATAAAATCTCCATCTATTTCACCATCATTTTGAATAATATAGCCTAAATATATCTGAATCTCTCACTCTTTTAATGACTTGTTCACTAATGTCACACTCCCACTATAACTTCTACAACTAAAATTACACTCCATATATTCAATTTTAGATCTACTTAAATGAAAATCATTAGACTCTAAGGTTGACCTCCATAATTCAAGTTTCTCTTGGACTCCCTCTCTAGTCTTATCAACAAGAAGATGTCATCACAAAAGCATACACCAAGATACATCTTCCTATAAATGCCTAGTAAGAACATCCATAACTAAAGAAAAGATAAGATTAAATTCTAGATGTAATCCAACTGAAATAGAAAAATATTTTGTCAATCCTCCTTGTGTTTGGACACAAGTAATAGCTCTAGTCTACATATTCTTAATGACTTGAATATAACCAATATTAACTCCTTTATTTTCTAGAACTCTCTAAAGAACAACTCTTCAAACTTTATCATAAGCTTTCACAAATCAATAAATATTATAGGTAGATCCTTGCTTTCTCTATACTTCTCCATCAAACCTCTTAACAAATGTATAGCATCCATAGATCTACGGCATGAAACCAAATTGGTTGTGAGAAACTTTTGTATATGTAACCTTTATTACTCTCTCCTATAATTTTAATGTGTGACACATTAACTTAATTCCTCTATAATTTGCACACTCTTGTGCATCACCTTTATTCTTAAATATAGGAATCAACAAACTCTTTCTCCTAATCGACAACTTTTTAGTCTTTAAAATAAGATTAAAAGATTTGTAAGCCAAGAAATTCCTTGATCTCTAAACATTTTCACACTTATATTGGAATATCATCAGGTCCTACTATTTTCCACATTTCATTTTCTTTAAAAGCTTCTCTAACTTCAGATTTACTAATATGATGATAAAACAAAATTCTCTATTTTTGTTTAAGGTATTAAGGTTAAAATCAATCATTTTTTAGATCCTTCATTGAAAAGTTTATCAAAATACCTACTTTCAATATCCTTTTCTAAGCACTTTATGATTTTTTAATACACTTTAGTTGAGCTAGATCTTTACTTCTTATCTCTTTGGTTAGCTAACTTATACATACATCTTTCACCTTCTTTGGTATCTAATCTATTGTATAAATCACTAAAATAAATTTTTTTAATCATATATTGCTTTCTTTGAACCTCTGCCACTTTATATTTCTCCCAATTCTCTTAGTTTTTTTACATCTAAAAGTTTTATAACAACACTTCTTATTTTTATCTTTTCTTGCACATTCCACCACCAACTATTTTTATTAAAAGAATCTTTTCCTTTTGATTCTCAAGCACATTTTAGCGACTTAATTTCCCTTGCTACATTTTCTAACATAAATTAGCTTCCTTATGAATCCTAAATTCTAAGCTCTTGGCTTGCTCTTAAAAATATTTTTATTAGTGTTTTCAAGTGTTTTAATCTAAATAATTTGATTTATTTTCATCTTCAAACTTTCATCTTAAAATCTTACATTAATAATTTATATTGGGTATTTAAACTTTCACTTGAAATGACCCTTATCTTTAATCTACTCCGATATATTTTTCTTATCGAAAATAATCAATCATCGTGTTTTGCTAGATCCATTTTTATAAGTAATAATATGTTCATCTCTTTTTTTT
>CM038224.1:106770313-106873265 GCA_021442155.1 Cymbidium sinense | reverse complement strand
TTTCTTATTTTAGTATATTTTTAGTTTACATTTAGGTTTATGTTTATTTTTAGTTTATTTTATTTTATTTTATTTTTTTTTAGGTTTTATTTTATTTTAGGTTTAGTTTTAGTTTTTATTTTACTTTTAGGTTTAGGTTTAGGTTTTATTTTAGGTTTATTTTTTAAGTTTTATTTTTTTTAGTTTAGGTTTAGGTTTATTTTTTTATTTATTTTTTTATAGTTTTAGGTTTAGTTTATTTTAGGTTTAGGTTTAGGTTTTATTTTAGTTTTGTTTATTTTAGTTTAGTTTAGGTATATTTTATTTTGTTTATTTTAAGTTTAGGTTTTTTAGTTTTAGGTTTTATTTTTATTTATTTTAGGTTTTATTTTTAGGTTTAAGTTTTATTTAGTTTTATTTTATTTTGTTTAGGTTTATTTTATTATAATTTAGTTTAGTTTATTTTATTTAGGTTTTATTTTAGGTTTATTTTTTTTAGTTTTAGTTTATTTTTATTTTATTTTAGTTTAGTTTTCTTTTCATTTATTTTAGGTTTAGTTTAGTTTAGTTTAGTTTTTTTTATTTTATTTTATTTGTTTTATTTATTTAGGTTTAGGTTTATTTATTTATTTTAGGTTTTATTTAGTTTAGTTTTTTAGGTTTGGTTAAGGTGGGTTTAGAGTTGGGGTTTAGGTTGTAGTTTTGGGGTTTTTTGGATTTTTAGTTAGGTTTTTTATTTTATTTTATTTTATTTTTTTATTTTATTTAGGGTTTAGGTTTAGGTAGTTAGGTTTTTAGGTTTAGGGTTCTAGGTTTTTGGTTTTTTTTCTTTTAACAGAGAACAAATTCAGATTCAACATTTCTTCTTTTCGATTTCATCAACCAAGTAACACACCAAGTTTTCTAAGACACAAGCGATGACATAGATAAAAAATGAGCACGCATATAGCAAATCAAAATCCCTAGATAACTAGAACTGTCTGTACTATAAGGACACAATTTCATAAGCACTATGGATCAATTCATTCTTCGCTTGTTCTCCGAACCACCATCCTCTTGAGTAGGATCCACCATCATACCCTCGATCGCTCCTCCACCACCACTACTGTAACCTCCCGCTCCTCCCACCTCCATAACCACCAATGCTCACCACTACCTGTATCCAAAGACACCCACCACCATGGGATAACGCCGCCTCCCCTTCACCCATTTCTAGACTAATTCTGTTGGGTGATGTTCTCTCAAGGTTCTACCCATTCTAAGTTTAGGTTTATTTGTTTAGGGTTTAATTTATTTTTACTTTGGTTTGGTTGGGTTTGGAGTTTAGGGTTTAGGTTTTAAGGTTAGGGTTTAGGAGTTTATTTAGGGTTGTGGTGTGGATCATTTTGTGGTTTAGGGTTTTAGCTCAGTTAGGTTTAGAGGGTTTGGGTTTAGGTTAGAGCTAGGGTTTAGGATTTTAGGATTTGTTTTAGGTAGGGTTTAGTAGGTTTAGGTTTGGCTAGGGTTGGTGGGTTTTACGTGGCAGGAGGGTTTGATTTAGGGTTATTAGTTTAGGGTTTTAGAATTTAGGTAGGGTATTTTAGGTATTTTTAAAAAAAAAAAGCAAACCGATGTTTATATTTAGTTTTTATTTAGTTTTTTTATTTATTTTAGTTTAGTTTATTTTTATTTTATTTAGGTTTATGTTTTATTTTATTAGTTTATTAATTTTGGTTTATTTATTTTAGTTTCATTTACCATTTTTAGGTTTAGTTTAGTTTGATTTATTTTTTACTTTATTTTATTTTTTATATTTTAGGTTTAGGTTTTTTATTTTTTTAGGTTTAGGTTTAGTTTTGTTTTATCTTTAGGTTTTTTAGGTTTTATTTTAAATTTATTTTAGGTTTTATTTTTTTTTAGTTTAGGTTTATTTTAGTTTATTTATTTTATTTTAGTTTATTTAGGTTTAGTTTATTTTGGGTTTAGTTTAGGTTTTATTTATTTTAGTTTTTTATTTTTTTTTTATTTTATTTTATTTTATTTTAGGTTTTTTTCTTTTAGTTTTAGATTTTATTTTATTTATTTTTAGGTTTATTTCTTTAGGTTTTATTTTATTTTATTTTATTTGGTTTTATTTATATTTTTATTTAATTTAGTTTAGTTTAGTTTTATTTATTTATTTTTTTTATTTTATTTTAGGAGGCTCATGTAGGTTTAGTCATTTAGTTTAAGTATTTTATTTATTTTATTTAGTTTTATTTATTTTAGTTTATTTAGTAGTTTAGGTTAGTGAGGGCCCAGAGTCAGGTCTTGTGGTTTAGGGCTCAGGGCCTAGGGTTTAGTGGTTTAGGGAAGGAGTGGAGGGAGGGTAGAGTTTAGGTGGGTCAGGGTTTAGTGGTTTAGGAGGAGCAGGTAGAGGATTTTATTTTATTACAAGGTTTATGTAGGGTTGGGTTTAGATTTAAGGTTTAGGTTAAGGTTTAGGGTTTAGGTTTAGGGTTAGGGTTTTGGGCTGGGGTTTAGTTTAGTCTGATTTAGGTTTAGGTTTAGGGTTTATTTTGTTTTGGTTTTTAGTGTTAGTTGAGTTTATTAGGTTGGTTGGTTTAGGGTTTTATTTAGTTTTAGTTTATTTTATGGTTTTTAATTTATTTTAAATTAAGTAAGACGATTTTATTTAGTAAATTTAGTTTATTAATTATTTATTTTAATTTAGTTTATTTTATTTTATTTTAGGTTTATTTTTTAGTTTACTTAAAATAAAGGGTTTAAAGTTTAGGTGGTTTATTTAGGTGATTTGGGTGGTTTTAAAAAAAAAAAGCAAACCGACATAGGTTTATTTAAGATTTATTTATTTTTATTTATTTTAGTTTACTTAATTTTAATTTTATTTAGTTTATTTTTTTTATTTTTATTTATTTATTTTATTATTTATTTTAGTTTAGGTTTTTAGTTTTTTTATTTTTTAGGTTTAGGTTTTTTTTTTAGATTTAGGTTTAGGTTTTGATTTTATTTTTTAGTTTAGTTTAGGTTTATTTTTTATTTTTGGTTTTTTATTTAAGGTTTATTTTAGGTTTTATTTTTTATAGTTTAATTTATATTTATTTTTTAAGTTTAGTTTAGGTTTAGGTTTAGTTTATTATAGGTTTTAGGTTTATTTTATTTATTAGTTTTTAGGTTTATTTTATTTTTATTTAGGTTTTTTTTTTTTTATTTATAGTTTAGGTTTTATTTTATTTATTTTTTAGGTATTTTTATTTAGGTTTATTTATTTTTATTTTATTTTAGTTTAGTTTATTATTTTATTTTATGTTTAGTTTTTATTTTATTTTAGGTTTTTTTTTATTTATATTTTATTTATTATTTTATTTTATCTTTAGTTTATTTTATTTATTTTAGGTAGTAGGCTCTTATTATTTTTTTATTTTTTTAGGTTTAGGTATTGTGGTTTAGGGTTTGGGGGCAGTTTGGGTTTGAGGTTTAGGGTTAGGGTCAGGGTGGAGTTAGTGCCAGGAGTTTTTTTTGTGGTCAGGGTTAGTTAGGTTAGTTTAGGGTAGAGTGGGTTTAGTGGTTTAGGGGTTTAGGGTTTAGGAGTTTAGGAGTTTAGGGTTTAGGAGGGTTTAGGTTTAGGGTTTGGTAGGGTGGATTGTGGTTTAGGTTTTTTTGGAAATTAGAAAATTTTATTTCCACAAAGAACAAAATACGAGGGTAAATCTCTAAGCTAATGCTCAAAGAGCTCCAATAAGTCCTAAAGAGATAAACCCCTAACTATTACAATAATTGGGAAAGAAAGCAAAAGAACAAAAAAAAAAGTAACTAATAACCAAAAATCTATGTATGCAACCAACTTCATTGGTCCTTCTGATGCCAAGAAGATCCACTTGCAAGAGTGTCCTAACTTGTAAAACAAATCTTCAACATACTTTTGAAAGGAGTACAATTAATCAAGCATAAAGAGTAAGAGCAGAAAAGGAGTAAAGGAAAAGGCTCGCTCAATTACAATCATCTCAAGGAGCAACACTATATGTAAGCATCCAAACTTTAGAGAAGGGTTACAATTACATATATATGAGCCAAAAAGAAGAAAGAGTGAGAAACATCCATCATTGCCATCAGATACCTCATGTAGCACATTATCCAAAGATGGTCCTCCAGAAGCTACAAACCCTCCAAAACAAAGAGATAATAACCACCCAAATAGAACAACCTTTAATAAGATAGATAAGCAAACAACCCATGAGGATAGTAGCAAAACAAAGGAGCACCACCAAAGCCACCACCAAAAAGGAATAACAAAATCAAGAGGAGCAAACATCATGATATGGGTAACAACACTAAACAGAGACAAACAAGAGCAAAAAAGGAAAACCATAAGTGCTAAGATCCTCCCTCAACAAAATAGAAAAGGAGCCAATAACAAAAAACCTAGCCTAACAGCAAACGGGTGGGGGCAAGGCTGCCACCCAAATAGGAAAAGGGGTGCCAAGAGAAAGAGGTCAAGAGGAAACCAGCAAAGAAAACACTAAAATATTACCAGCAGGTTCCCAGAACAGTCACCAAAGGAGCAAGAAAAACCCGCCAAAGTAGCCACTCCTCCAACCAGTCTAGCCAACCAAAACAACCAACCCAACCAGGCATCCAACAAATCATCCTAGCAAACCACCTCAATAGCAAAAGATCCAAGTCATCCAACCCAAAAACATTAGAATAAAGACCAACAATAATCATCAAGCCAAAACCATCTAAGATAGCCCGGGAAAGGGTAAAGACAGATAGCAGCCACCAAACCCAATCAAGGAAAAAGAAAATCCAATCCATAAGGGTAGGAAAGCTAGCAAAAAGAAAGATACAAAGCCTAGTAAGACAAAAAAAATAAGCCAACCAACAAAAAAATAGCGAATAAAGCACCCAACCCAACCAAAAAGCCAAATAAATACACAAGAGTCATACCATTTGAGAACAATACCCAAACCCAAAGTAGGAGGAGGTCCAACCCATAACCAAAAGAAAAAATAAAAATAATGAATCCTACCACTAAGCCCCAAATCAACAAAACTTGCCAACCACCTCCACCATGCCTAAATCAAGCCATAGATAAACCACCAAAAATAGCCAACCAACAACCCAACCCAACCCAAATAGCCAACAAAGCCACTATCACGCCCACCATAGATTTAATAGGTTTGAAGTATGCTAGAAAGGAGGAAAACCCATACAGAAAGAAAAGCCTACAATAGCAAGCAACCAAGGAGGAAATAAGAAATACCAAGGAAAATTTTGGTAAAAGCCCACCAAAACCACCAAGCTGAAAAACCAAAAAAAACCCCTGGCTACACTTACAAAACCACCGTGGAGCAACAACAAGGCCAAAATAAAAAAGAAGGAGTTGAAAACATAGACCAAAGAGGGAAAATTAGTAGATCACCACAACCCAAAGATGGTTTAAAGAGGGCAAAACAAAAACAAGGGATCATAAAACCAATAATAAAACCAAGCTAAGGAATTATAAGGCAATAAGTTATCCAAATTAACCAAACCTCTAATAATTTAGGCAAATGTTTAGTTGTCAAATAAAGTGAAATTAGTTAAGTTGGCACCAAAATTAGCTAAATAATCAAGACAACCATTACCTTCATGAAGGATGTGGGAAATTTTAAAACAAACATGAGAAAGTAGAATATTAGTATGATTAAGAAGATAAAATAATTCAGTATTCCCATTTTTGTTGGAATTAAGGATGCCAAGAAGCAAGAGAGCATCAACTTCAATCCAGATGTTGAAGAAACCTTTATTCAAACAAATTTCAATTGCTTTATTAACCATAAGCTCAAAGAAAGAACAAAATAGGCTTTGAGAGGATAAGCAAAAGCACAAATGACTGTACCTTTAGAATCCCTAAGGATACCACCACAACCATATTTATTGAAAGCAATAGAACCATCAAGATTAACTTTAATCACATTGTCTTTAGGTTTGATCCAATGGATAATCCTAGCACTTTATGAGTCTAGATCGCAAAATGATACCCAATTTTTTAGCCAAAATTTGTAACCTCTAAAATGAATGTTACTAATAAGATTGGCATTAAAATGAGCATGAATTGTTTATGTAGTTCTAGCAAGATCCTTTTATGGTTCATAGAATACCATGATATTTAGCATCATTTCTATCCATCCGTGATGAACCATAATAGTAATAGCATTTAAAACTTTTATATGACCTTTCATGTTTTTGAAATAGGCTTCAGTTGATATAAGAAAGAGAACCATGAAAATATTTGGTATTATATAAGTCATCATACCAAAACCATAATTTAGAAGCAATAGCTCCATTGACAAAAAACATGATTTACATTTTCAATATGAAAGCAACAATAGCACTTTGAAGGTAAATAAAACCCTTTAGTCAAGAGCAAAGAGTCCACAAGAATATAGTTATTCAAAATCCTCCAAGCTAAAACCAAATTAGAAATGGGAATGATAATGTTCCAAAGTTTAATAAAAACATTAGAAGGGTGATGTTTATCTCTAATAAAGTTCCAAATCTCTTTAAGAACAAAATCACCATTATGAGAAAGTTTAAAAACAATTTGGTCAGTTTGTTAGAAGAAATGGGAATATTTCTAAAGTTGTCAATATAAGAAATAGGTTCTCAAGTTTGTTTTCATTCCAATTGTTATTAAGCCAGAAATAATTAACTTTGATAGCAGTAGTGGAGTGGGTAGATAAATGGGTGTTAATAGAACTGATGCCCATCCAATTGTCTTGCTAGAAAAGGAAAAATTGGACTGGATACCCCACGATATTAATGATTCAGCAACCCATTTAATGGAACAAAGCCTTTTCCAAACTGGAGAGTCACCAACTTTATAAGCATAGTTAAGAGGGTGTTTACTTTGGCAATATTTTTTCATCATAAAATTAGCCCAAAGGCTTTCATTCTTTCTGAATTTCCACCATAGTTTATGAGAAAATGCAGTGATAGCTTCACAAAGGACCACAACAATTATTCCAAGATGTCCAATGCATTCTTTTGGTAGAATTATTAGAGCCCCAAAAAATTTGTTAAGCAAATGATCAATTCGATAAGTGTAGCATAATAATAGTTTGAATCAAATTAAGAGACATAGAGTTAAGAGTGTTTTTACGGATAGTGAGCCTACCATCAAAGGATAGTAAATGGAATTCCCAAATTGATAATTTATTTAAAAATTTTTTGAATTAACTCATCAAAGACATGGGAACATTTTGGGCCTTTAAAGAGCAGACCACCCAACTACTTAGAGGTAATTGTTGATGTTTAAAATTAGTGATATGAAGGATTTGATTGAGTTTAGTATTGGAGATGCTAGAGGAAGTGATAAAATAGATTTTGTTATCATTATCAAAGACCACTTTTGTACCAAATTTATTTAAAAATTCTTAAGATGCTTGATGTGATGAATAGAAGCATTGCAAAAAATAATAAAATGATTAACAAAACTTAGATGGAAAATAGGAGACCACCAAGAGTTTTGTAGTACATACTAGAATTATTTAAGAATAAATCATTGATGCTCCTAGATAAGTACTCAACAATAATAAATAAAGCTAGAGATAAGGGATCCCCTTGTCTTAAGCCATGGGAAGAGGGAAAGAAACCAAGGCTTCCCCATTAAGCAAAATCAAAACCCAGGCATTATTGATATAATTTTGATAAGAAAAATAATTTTTTTAGAAAACCCAAATAAATTCAAAATCTGGAAAAGGAAGTCCCAAGAGATGTTATCAATATCTAATTTAAAAAGAATGTTGCCCCTCTAGTCTATCATCAAGATGAATTAGTTCTTTAGCAAGTAAAATATTGTCAAATAGATTTACAAACAAAACTAGTTGGTTGGAGATAATTTTAAGTAAAGGACTAAGTTGGTAAGGATTTTAAAAATCAGATTATTGAAGAAGGTGCAAAGACTAATAGGTCTAAAATCACCCCAATAATCCGTTATCTTTTTTTTGATGAAATAATAAAAGTAATAGAAAAATATCTGGAAAAAGGATTACCATTAAAAAATCAATCACAGCCTCAATCAAATCATTTTAATGATAAACCAACATTTCTAAAAAAATTGAGTAGTGAAACCCTCCGACTAGAATCATTCATGTTCATGCTATTTAGAACTTTAAAAAATTCATCTTCATTGTACAATGGTAAGCAAATCATTATCATCATTATTAATAATGGAAAGAATCAGTTTGGAAATAGCTTCATAAGAGCAATTCTTGTTAAGCATATTTATAAAGTAATTAATCTCATTTTTATCCATAATCCAATCTTATAGTCATTTTAATTTTTTTTTGAATATTATTCAAAGCTCTCTTTTCAACCAAAGCATGGAAAAATCTAGTATTCCTGTCACCATCCGTAATATCTTACTACCAGCTTTTTGGCATGAGTAAGTCTCTTCCATATTTTAAAAATTGACAAGTTTATCTTTCACTCAATAAAAGAAGGATTAGACATAAGAGACTTCAAGATCATAAACCAAATTTTCCATGTCTTTAATATTAGGTTTTGAAACAATGCTTGTTCCACCAACCCAAATTTTGTTTAAGTCTTTTATGTTTAAACCAAAGTCTATTCATCCCCATAATTGAATTATCATGATGTAAAGGGCTTTCAAATTCTTACAACATGAAATTAATATGTTGAATCCACATGTATGAAATCTAAAAGGAGAGGAGTTTTTTTAATTTATTAGAATTATGTTTAAAACCAAAAGAGGAGCATGATTAAACAAGGTTCCGCTTAAATGATCAACCTGAGTAATAGGCCATTGAGTAATCCAATGAGTATTAAAAAGAATCTTGTCCAACCTTTGCCAAAGTCTAAAGTTTTCCCAAGTGTAATTAGAACCCTTAAAGCCAATATCAACTAAATTACAATCAAGGATCATATTGGAAAATTCTTCCATAGAATAAATATTGGGAGAGCAACCACCACTCTATTTCTGAAGAAAATAAAATAGTGTTGAAATCACCATCCATAAACTAAGGTTTGTTGACTGAGGTAGCAAAATTTCTTAAATTATCCCAAAGGAGGTTTCGACCATATCTATAACAAGAAGCATAAACAAAAGAGCTCAAAACACAATAGTCACCATAAGAGATTTGAGCATTAATAACTTTTTCAAAATCATCAATAATAAAACCTCAATGAAATTATTCAAAAAACCGATCTTATTACTAACATTGAGTAAAATTTGTTGTAGATCATTCTAGCAACATGATTAATTTTATTAGCATGAATAACAGGTTCCAAAATAATGAGTAAAGAAATATTATGAATGCGACAAAGATTTCTAATATGATTCTGAATATAGAGGGTACCAATCCCTCTAACGTTCCTAATAAGAAAATTGAACATAATGAAGTAAAAAGGGGGAAAGAAAAGGATAATTAAGAGAAGAGTGAGAGGCTATAGCAGATCTAATGTTTTTAGACTATTTGTGAGGCTAATTTTTAACACTTTTTTTCTTTTTGGCATGATAAGTTTGAAAACCATTTCCTTTTCCTTAGAGTCATCATCCGAGTAAGATTTAGTAACATTGGTCACCAATTTAAGAGACTTCTCCAAGTGTTTATAGAGGAGTTCACCCTCTCCCAAATCTGAATTAAGTTGAAAAGTAGGATTAACATGAATATCAAGATTAGAAATGAGAGATGGTGATGATTTAGAACTATTAAAAGCATAGACAGTTAAATCCAAATCAGAAATATTTTTAGCCTGGTTGACATCATTTAAATACTCATTGAAAACTTAATATTCATCGATCAAAGTTGGCATAGAAGCAAGGATAAAATCAAAGGAAATAGAATCATCATCTAGCCGAAGCCATAGCAATAGTAAGATCCAAAACTAGTTCAATAGAAATGACCCTGATATTCAAGGAATCAACCTTAATAGCAGGCTTCATACCATTCTTAGGATCTGAGGCTGATTTTTGAACATATGTAGTGATTGGCTTATGACTAGGAACAAGATTTTATTTGGGAGGATTTATCTTTTTAAATGAGGATGGAGAATAAAGCAATAAAATTTTCATGGCCATGAATTTTATAGTTAACAAAAAAACTAGAAGATTCTCCAATTCAACCTTTATGAATACCCATATTTTTTGAGCCAATCCAAACTTCCTTAGGGTATTTTTTTTAGTTATGTCTAATTCCACTAGGTTGAGCAAGGAGAGATCGCCGATCACTTGGTCGAAGCAAAGGCCAACCAAAAGAGCCCCAACTGCAAAAAGCACATCATGTGTAACAAAATGAATGGGCATATTAGGAAGAGATAACCCCACAAGGACAATAAGAGATTCCTCCTTAATGTTAAAAAGGGGTGACCACAAGTACAATTAAAGATAAAGAGTGATGCACGTGAATAATCTAGATCATTAGAAAGTTGAAAGGTCAAGGGTCAATAAGACCAATCGAGAAGGCACCCATATGCTTAAGATGATGAAAAAGGTGTAGAGTTTATCCAAATTTAGATGACGAAAATAAATTTTCTAACAAGAGAGAATTCAAATGGTTTCACCAATAATTCAACATCCACATCAGAGAACATAATGACTGGAAAACCATGAAAGAAGTAAAAATGAGATTAACCAACTCAACATGGTGAGAAGCCTTACTAGAGAGTGCTTCCTTAAATGATTTAGTAGAATTTGTAGCATTTGGGCTGATCCCAAAATGTGATGTCTTAGCCAAAGCATCCAAAATTTGAGGTGGAGCCATATGAATCAAACTCACCATAGTCATGATTATGGACGAAGCACCACATAATTAGACAGATGCCATTCAAGCCTTTGAATTCATTCAAACCAAGTAAATTGCAAAGATCCCACGGGATGCGCCACTAAGAGGATGCAAAAAATCACAGAGAGAGAAGAGGGGAGGGAGGGTTTTGGGTTAGTTAGAGGGTTGGGTTAAGTAGAGGTTTAGGGTTAGGTTTAGGGGGGTTTGGGGAGGGTTTAGGTTTTAGTTTAGTTTTAGAGTTTTTAAGGGTTTGGGGTTAGCTAGGGTTTAGGTTAGTTTAGGGTTTAGACTTTAGGGTTTAGCTTTAGGGTTTATAGATTTGGGTTTAAGATTGGGTGGGTTGAGGCCAGAGCTTAGGGTTTTTGGGTTTAGGGTTAGGGTTTTGAGTTAGGTTAGGTTTTAAGGTTTAGAGTTTAGGTTTTAGGGTTTGGGGTTTGGGGTTTGGTTTAGGGTTAGGTTTAGGTAGTTTTGAGTTTAAGGTTTGGTTTTATTTTTTTGGGTTTAGGATTTAGCTTTTAGGTTTAGGGTTCAAGTTTTAGTTTAGGGTTTAGGTTTTGGTTTTTTTTTAATAGAGAATAAATTAGATTCAACATTTCTTTATTTTGATTTCATCAACCACACCAAATTTTCTAAGACACAAGTGGCACATAGATATAAAAAATGAGCAGATAGAAAATCAAAACCCTAGATAACTAAAACCATCTCTATATAAAGACATAGTTCCAGTAGATTGGATCTGTCTTCTTTCCTTGGTTCCCATCATAACCACCGGCCTCTCGAGTAGTAAATCCACCATAATATCCCCATCTCTCTCTCTCCCATAACCATGTAACCCTCCTCTCCTCCCTCCATAACCACCACCCACCACCACCTTTATCCACCACCATATCTAGACTGAGCTTAATGGATGTTCTGCCCATGCTTTAGGGTTTAGGTTTAGGTTTATTAGGTTTTAGGCTTTAGGTTTATTTTTTAATTTATTTAGTTACTTTAGGTTTAGTTTAGGGTTTGTAGGGTTTAGTGTTTGGTTTAGGGTTTGGGTTTAGGGTTTAAGGTTTTAGGATTTTTTTTAGGTTTAGGGTTTAGGTTTAGGGTGGTTTAGGGTTTAGGTTTAGGGTTGTTTTTAGTTATAGGTTTAGGGTTTAGGGTTTAGGTGGATTTAGGTTTAAGGTTTTTTTTTTAAAAAAAAAAATTAGTAAACCTAGGGTTTAGGTTTATTTAATTTATTTATTTTTATTTATTTTAGTTTAGTTTATTTTTATTTTACTTAAGTTTATCTTTTATTTTATTTATTTAGTTTATTTATTTTAGGTTTATTTATTTTAGTTTATTTTTATTTAAGTTTATTTTTTAGGTTTAGGTTTAGGTTTTTTTAGTTGAGTTTTATTTTATTTTATTTTATAGGTTTAGGTTTTATTTTATTTTTTAGTTATTTTATTTTTTTAGGTTTAGGTTTTAGGTTTTATTTTAGTTTATTTTTAGGTTTTATTTTTAGTTTAGGTCTGTTTTTTTTTTATTTTATTTTATATAGTTTAGGTTTATGTTTATATTTTATTTTAGTTTATTTTAGTTTAGGTTTAACTTTTTATTTTCTTTTTTTTTATTTTAGGTTTAGGTTTTTTTTAGTTCTTTAGTTTTATTTTTTAGGTTTATTTTAGGTTTAGGTTTTATTTTCTTTTATTTTAGGTTATTTTATTTCATGTTTAGTTTTTATTTTATTTAGGTTATTTATTCTTAGTTTATTTTATTTTTTTTTCATTTAGGTTTTTATTTATTTTATTTTAGTTTATTTATATTTTTTATTTTATTTTACTTTAGGTTTAGGTTTATGTTTTAGCTTAGGTTTTTATTTTATTTTATTTTATTTTATTTATTTTATTTTATGTTTATTTAGTTTAGGTTTAGGTTTTAGGTTTAGATTTTAGGGTTTAGTTTTAGGGTTTAGGTTTAGTATGGTTTTATTTTTAGGTTTAGGGTTTAGGATTTGTGGGTTAGGGTTTAGGATTTAGTTTAGTTTTAGGGTTGGCTTTATGGTTTAGGGTTTAGGATTTAGGTTTTTGTTTTTTTGGTAAAAAGGGAAGTTTTTATTCCCAAAAGTGAAGGATACAATCTCCTTAAAGGGGATAAATCTCAAAGACTACTGCTCAAAGAGCTACAGAAAGACATAAAGAGAAAAATCCTATAACTAATACAAAAGAAAACAAAAGCCAAAGGAAAACTAAAAAAGAATAGCTACAACACAAAATCCCTGAGCAGGTTAGCATACCACCTGAAGAGACCCAAGAGCAAACGAAGGAAACCTATAGGAAAAAACTAAAGAGAGATAAGCACAATTAAAATAAAAAAACACATAAAGAGAAATGAAAGAAAAGCTAAAGAAAAGGCCTGATCAATCACAACTTTAGAAGGGGAAACAAAAATTTGTGAGTAGCTAAACTCCGAAAGGAGGGTTACAGTCACAAAAAATGCCACCAACCAAAAAAAAAGAGTAAACATTCTAGCCATCATAGCCAACAAACCTCACAAAGGCACCCAAGCACACACCAATAACCAATAAAGATCTAGAACAACCACCAAAAAAGGAAGAATAGCAACAGAGCCACCAACCGAACCGAGCAACAGCAGAAAAAATTGAGCCAACAAAGAAAAAATTCCAAGCTAGCACAACCATCCAACCACCCAAAAGTAGTAGGAGAAAGAAACAAAGTCACCAACCAAGGAGGAAATATCAGAAATAGAAGCAAGGGGGGAAGAAGAGAAGCAACCAGCAAGCTCACCAACTCCAACCATACTAAAGAAACCAGAAAAGACCACAGTAACCACCAACCAAAATAAGTAACAACAGAACCACCAAAGCCATAAAGGAAAGTAGCAGCCACACCCAAAACCAAACTAGCCCAACCTGCTAAAATGAAATAGAAGGAAGAGAAGCACATCCAACATCACATCTAGAGAAGGCACCCGAAACTAAGAAGCTCAAGGAGACCAACCACAAAGCCCCCAGAAAAATCCAACCAACCAACCAAAAGCTAAAAAAATAAAGCCACAAGAGATACCACAATAAAAGTAAGAATCATAATAGCGATAACCAAAATAGCTAAAGCTAGCATTCCCACCTATAAAATACAAAATAAGAAAGAAAGTGCCAAGAAAGAATAGAGCCAGGAATTAAACCAAAACCACCAGAAGCTCCCAAATAGAACCCCATGAAAACCACCAATAGAAAAACAAGAAAAAAAATCTAAGAAAATCTAACATAAGAAAAATCAGATTTATCTAAATTAGATAGCCCTCTTAATAAGCTAACCATAATTTCATTAAATTTATTTAGACTATTAAACATCTAAAGGGCTACCTAAAATTGATTAGGTTATTTAAAGGTGATTTGGATTTTAAAATATTTTAATTTTAATTAACCCATTAATTGATTAATTAAAACCTTTGAATATCTTTAAAGATAGAAGAAATTAACTTAGAGAGGGATCAAGAGAGAGGTCTCAATCCCAATCACTAATTCCTTTCAATTAATTAAGCAAATAGCTCATCTTAATTAACTTAGTTAATCAAAAGGTTAGTTAATTACTTAATCCTTAATTATTTGAAATTAAATGAAGAGGCTTAATAAAATGGTCACAAGAAATGAACCCAAACCATTTCCCTAAGACTCTTCATTGTTGTTAATGAGAAAGCAATAAGTGGATTAAGTTACTATTCATTTTCTTAATCAATCAATTTCCAATTAATTATCCAATACAAAGGGAGGCAAAGGTTATCCCCAAAACATCTATGGAAATTTTGATATTAATTGGATAATTAATCAGAGAGTAATTAAGCTAATAATGTTTTTAATTAAATCTTAATTAAGTAGAAATTACTATTCAAAATTAATTAATAATAATTTACTTAGATTTGCCTCTCAAATACCTTAAAAATGAGCCATCATTTGTATTTTTTGGATTTTTCTAGGATTAGTTATGAATTTCCAAAGTTTCAGCTGATTTAACCCAATTTTTATAAGGTATATTGATTTATTTAATTAAAATAGACCATTTGAATTTCTAAATTCAATATTTTTCAATCCAGCCACCATTTTGTCTTGAAATTTTTATGGTAAGTAGATTTTAAGCCTAATTTTAATCATTGAAAATTTCACCTCAATCTGATTTTTTCTTTTAGAGTAATTAATGAAATTTTATTTTCACTAAAACCTACATTAAACTCACAATACTTTGCCAAAATTAGAGATTTTGGTTCATTGGATTCCTCTCGGCAAGAGGAATCTAATAAGCTCTTATTTGCAATTTTTTATTAATATTTTATTTTTATGGATTTTTAATGTTTTAGGTAATTTAAATAATTTTTTAAATCCAAAAATCCTGAATTTCTCACTTGGTCACTTAACTTATGTAAAGAGGCACGCCAGATGATTGGCCGACGGTACCTGCTTTTGCAATTCCACATGATTGCGCCGCTGATGTGGCTGGCCCCATTGGCCCAAGAGAAAATGGCGAATGTCTGTAATGTATGCAGATCTAACCATTTGAAATTGGATGGTCCGGATCATGTTGATTGAAATCATGTGATTTTGATGTAGAATCTGGACCGTCTAATCCTCAACGTGGGATTGGATGGTGGTTGCTCTTCTTCCCCAAAATCATACAAGCAGAAACAAAAATAAAACCTATAAACCACTTGATTTGGGCTATTTGGGCTCAATTTTAGGCGATCTTTGCCAAAAATGTCCCAAAATGTGTGATGATGTAAGATGAAAATACAAGGAGAATCAAGGATAATTCCTAAAATACACATTTGACAAAAAAACTTCCAAAAGTTTGAAGAAATTACCTTGCAGAGATGGTTTCATGATAGAAGGTCATGAGCTAGGTGTGAGAGAAAGCTTTGGAATGAGTTTGAACCCTTGCCTCCCTTTAAAACATTGTCCTCAGTAATGGTTGCCACCTCCTTGCCAAAAAAGTTGTATTTTTATGTTTTTTAGCTCAAAACTCACTCAAAGAAGGTGGGGAACGGATGCTCTTTTCTTAGGGAAGCTCTTAGGAGCTGAATCAACTCAGGATAGCATGAAATGAGGCTTATTTCTCTCATTTCAAGGGGATGGCCAACATTTTCAAAACCAATGATGGGATTAGTCAACCTCATAGAGTGGGCTAAGTTAGGTAGGTCCCTAGAGGTGATAGATGGGCCAAAGGTGATGGGAGAGTGTATGGCTCAAGATCACATGTGTGATGGCATTTCCAAGAGGGGTCACCTGGGTTTTGCTCCAAATGGGTTTGGGTTGATTTTGGGCTTATCCTAACTGGGTTTAGGATGGTTTGGGTCAGTAATGGGCTTTGGCTTAATTCAAATGGGTTTGACTCAACTTGACCTATGAAGGTCAAATTGAGGTTAAGGTTGACCAATCAAATTGGGTCAAACTGAATTTGGATTAGGTTCAAATGGTGAACTATTTTAGCTCAATTGGTTTTTGACTTAGTTTGAATTATTTGACTCATGGGTCAAGTTGATCAATTTTTTTTTTGACCAAATTGAGGTTAGTGTGTTTCAATTATTGATTGAAAATGAATGTAGCCTTTGGTTTGATTTAATTTAATTTAATTTTAATTTGACCTTTATCAATTTGGGTTTGGGTCAAGTAATAATTAACAATTTAATGCTTTGATCAAGTTCAATAAGTGATTTGGAATGAACTTGAGCCATAGTTGCAATCAATTTGGATTAAATCATGATTGACCCTTTTGGCTTTTAGGCCAATTTGGGTAGGTCAAATGGCCAATTGGACTTGGTTTGGCTCAATTGATGGTTTTATGTTATCAATCATTGATCATGAGGGTTTGAGTTAATGGTTTCAATCAATTTGACATATGATGGGTTTTGGCTAGTTTGGGTTTCATTTAGGCTAAGGGTTGATTTGGTTAAAGGATCAAGTTAACTTGGTTTGACCCAATTCATGGTAGTTGATTACCCTGGGAAGATTGTTGATCATGATATGAGATCTAGATGGACTTAGTTCAATCCAATTTGGGTTGGATTAGAACTTAATTCAAGAAGGTCTCTTAAGTCACTTTGGGTCAAGTGGACCTAAAAGGGTCAATTGGCTTGATCATGGCTTGATTCAAGTTTAATTGAACTCACATATGGACATAGATGGAAATATAAATCCAATTGTAAGTGGTTTGAGTCAAATGAATTTTGGTTTATATGATAATTTCAAGTCAAAAGGGTCAACATGGGCTTGACTTGAGTTGACTTGGCTTTAGCTTGATAATTGTAGTTTGTGTTTATATTAAAACAATCATGAAAGGAATGATTGAATAAAGATTGGTTTTGAGTTGATTTGAATATCATTTAGCCAAGTTTAAGAAATTAGCTAAAAGGGCTAAAATTAGAAATTTTATTTGATTTGGGTTTGGTTTTGGTTATTTGGATTTCTATTTCATTTATATTTGTGAATATAAATGAAGATATAAATGATTCATGAGAAAATATCTTGGGTTTGAGTGATTTGGAAGCAAATTTGACCAAATTGATGGATGTAGGTCAAAAGGCTTAAGTAAGGGAATTGATTTGGTTTGGTTTAGTTTTGGTCATTGGAGGTGGGTTTCATTTTATTTGTGAATACAAATGAAGGAATGATTGATTTATAAAGAAATTAGCCAAGTTTAATTTGGTTTAAAGGAGGTTTTGCCATATGAAGGTGATTCATATGAATTAGAAAGATATTTTGAAGTTTGAATTTGATTATGAGTTTCAATCATTTGATAGTTGGATTTGATTTGGGTTGATTTGATTTGAGATTGAATTTTATAATTGAGAAAATCAATTAGATTAGGTTGATTTGAATTTGAGATTTGGTTTGAAAGAAGGAAGCAATGCTTGAGTTTAGGCTATAGGGTAGGGAAGTCCTCCTAAATCCTTAAGGCACAACCTATTCCTATGGCTAACTCTTCTAAGTTTATAGGGTTAGGTTAAGTGTTCGCCTAATCACTAGAAGTGTCTTAAGGCTAAGGAACTCTTAGTGTCTACAAGACTTCTATATTTATGATGAGGAAGTTGAGAGCTCACTCCAAAAATGAGGTCAACAAGGATTCAATGAGCAAGGAGAGGCTTTAGATTCCATAGTGTTGTCATTGGAGATAGATGATGAACAAGGTGGTTTAATTAGAACACATCTTTCACTGCTTTTTTTGGTGGACATTAGAACAATATCCATCCTCTACCTCAATGCATCAAATTTTGAAGAAGTGGAATCAATATAAAGGAGACTTGAAGCCATTTTGTTAAAGAGGTCGATATATATGAGGACATGACTATCTTCCTCAAAATTAGAAAGTCTATTCTCATGAACTTGGTTAAAGTTCAAAACAAAACAAAAGAAAAAAAAGAATAAAAAGAAAAAAGAAAAGAAAAATGAAAAGGAAAAGAAAATGAAAATGCAAGTTAGTGAGAATTAGACAGAAGAGATTAGAGCAAGTAAATTCCACCCATAGTTCATTCCTCCATGAACACATGGGTAAATGACCACCACCAGTGAGAAGAGTGATCAGAGTAGTTCAGAGAAGACCTCCTTTTGAGAGCTATGTTCTAGCTCATAAGAGTACCCCACATCCATATATATAGACTTGGAATCCAATTCAAAGGATGAGTCTCATGTGATTAGACAATCAATCCCTCTTAGTTGGTCCCATTAGACATTGCTACAGGATGAAGACCGGGTTCCAAGCAAAGCATGAATGTATCTGAGTCAATATTATATAGAACAGTCAAGCACTAGTTAGGATCCTTAGCTCTAACCCCACTTTCCTCTCAAAAAGTTGAGGGTTTGGTAGTTAAGAGGCCCCCAAGTCATCTACATGCCAAAGAGGTTCTGTTGGGAGCATCATCCTCAATTTGAAGCGTAGAACTTGAGGATGATTCATATAAAGATCTAATATAATTGCCTTTTGATTCACCTTGTGTTCTTAATTTGGCAAAGAAGATATTAATCTCACATACTTGGTCTAAACACGTCAAATTACTTTGAAAGGTTATGGGACAACCAAAGGAACATCAATCAAGAGAACTAGGATTCAGACAGTGGGTCCAAATGATGATAAATTGCCTAGTCATCAAATCATTCTGATATGTTCTTTTCAAATCATGCTAACTCATATGAGGAGGTATGTTTAGAAACTTTGATCCAAATGATCTTGAATCTAGATGCACTTGATAGTTTGAAGAAGAAATCGTGATCAACCATCGAAACTCAAAATCAACTTAGGAACAAAAGAAGATCCATGCATGACATACATTAGTTCCTTGTAGAATGAAGAAGAAACCAATAACTTAGTTAGGCTATTGATTAAGTTCAAGGACTTCTTTGCATGGAATTATAAAAAAATTTCCAGTTTATCTCCTGACATAGTAGTTCACAAACTAGTAATAGATCCTAATGCTAACCCTATCAGTTCCTAGATGCATTAGAATTAATTAGTCATTTTGAAATCAAGAAATGAATGTTTTATTAAAGAAAAATATCCTACGGTTGGCGAATGTCATTCCAATTAAGAAAAAGAATGGCCAAATTCACATATGTGTCGATTTTAGGGATCTAAATAAGGCATGTCCTAAAGATGAATTTCCACTACCAATTCCAGAACTGATGGTGGACATTGCCTCATTTCACAGATTTCTTTCATGGATCATGTGGCTACAACCAAATTAAGATGGCCCGAGGATGAGAAAAATACTTTTCAAACTCGATCATAATCTATTATAGGTCATGCCTTTGATCTTAAAATGCCGCACTACATACCGGTCATGACTCGATCTTCAATGAACTCATTTATCATCGGTTGAATGTTACATCGATGATCTTGTAGTCAAAAAAAAGGATGACCATCTCTTTGACTTGAGAGTATTTAATGGTTATAATACAACCTCAAATGAATCCGGTGTGCATTGAGTAGCTTGGGAAATTCCTTGGGTTTATTGTCCAGATCATGGAATAGAAATCGATTGGAGAATATCAAGGCTATCTTAGAAATGCCTAAAAGTATAACTCAACATCTTCAGAGGTTGGCATATCTAAACTTCATTTCTAACCCATCAAGATCTCAACACTTGTCAAAAGGATGCCAAGTTCAAGTAAGATGATAAGTGCCAACATGCTTTTGAAAATATCAAGCACTACTTGATGACTGCTAATTCTAGCTCCCTTATCGGGCAAGCCATTGATATACCGCATTAAATGACTGGCACTTTTGGCCTAAATACTATCTAGCTTTAATCTTTGCATCCTAAAAGCTAACATTACATGCTTCCTCATAAGGTGAATGATCTCAGGATCAAACTATAATATCTCATAGACGTTTAATGTTTTATTCCATGATTTTCATTTGATATCACTTTGTACCTTTTGAAAGGAGAAGATTTCTAGCACACACCAACTTCTTGTTGATTCTTAGTGAATACACGATGAACAAATCATGAACTTAAGGGACACTAGCATTTTCCATGGAAATGTATTTTAATGGTGCATCCTCTCAAAAAGGAGAAGAACCACATATACTCTTCCAGGGGGGTAGAATAGTTCTTCTAACTATGGACATATGATGAGAGATTCTCATATCATTTGTCCAATCCATGCACAATAAAAGCTGAATATATGAGGCTCTAATTATCGGTTGAGCTTTATTACACTATATGTCCAAAGCATCAACATCTTTGGGATTCTCACTAGTTATCAACCAAATTGGGTCTTACAAAGTCCTAAATTAAGCTCCATCATTACCATAAGTATACCATGGAGTTGTCCCAAATCGAGGTTGCCATCTACAAGATTCCTCAAGAAAACATCACGATAAGCATTAACCAAACTTGCCAAAGAGTTGGATGTCGAAGATGATTCCATATCAATAAGGGTCCAAAATAGGAAAAGTCTTATCACTTATTGATGCTAAACTCATCGAGATACTCTCTCAAGGGGAGGTTGTCGTGCCAAAAGGATGAGGAGTTGATTGGAAGCAACCATTCATGGATTACCTAAAAATAGCAAACTATAAGAGAAGTCCCATCGTGAAGAGACTCTCTCATACACTCTCATGATTGGAACCTTATACCTATCCTTGATCATATGTGGTTATATTGTTTGGATAAATATGAAGCCCATAAGATCATGAAGTACACTCAGTTTGAGCATCAATCCGGTCCAAAATGAAAGCCAAGATCAAAGACTAGGATACTCTGGTCGATGATCACAGCATGGATGTAGCTAGAGATGCCACCAATGTTAAGTTCATGGTGTGGTCTTACACCAACCACTAAAATTCTACATCCTACATTAGCCTCACCATTTGAGTGTTGGGGTACTAACATAGTGGGTCTGATTGATCCTCCTTCTTCTAAGGGTCATCAGTTCATTCTAGCTATCACAAACTACTTTTCTGGGTGGAGGCAATCCCACTCAGAGGTCACCAACATGTGCTCTAGTTTTTAGAATCATATCGTATATAGGTTGATGCCTAATTATATCTCGATAATGGTACCGCATTAAAGAGCACCAAAATCAATAGCTTTGCAAGATACAACATAAATTGGAGGTCTACCATCTATTATCAGGGAAAATGGCATAAGCCTTCAATAAACTCTCATCCATATATTAAAGAAGACAGATATAATAAGCGACGGCATGAGTAGCTAGTTGAAGCCTTGTGGGCTTACACACATAGAACTCCAACTCAATCTACCCCATTCTGTATGGTCCGAAGTTCTACCATTAGAGTCCAACTCCCATCATTAAGGATATCTATGAGTGGTAAAATCACAATAAGCATAACACCAAGTTGTGGTTAGAAGAGCTCAAAGGTTTGGATGAGAGATGCCTGGAATGCTAGAATCTGAACAAAAGCCAAAATGATTCAAGCTCATAATAAGCAAGTTGTCTCTAGAGCTTTTCAAGATCTTATTTTAGTTCAAGGAGACCAATTATTGTCGAAAAAAATGGGAGGCAAGTTTGAACCCACTTGAGAAGGCCCTTTTCCATAGAGAAAGCCTACCAAGGAGGATCTTATCGACTTATAAATTGTGGAGATCAATGCTTTCAATCAATCTCTACCAAAGAAATATTATCCATAAATCTTGTTTCAAATTAATTATCAATAAAATTTCTTCCATCTTAAACTCCATCTCTTCATATTGGTTAGAATATCTTTGCTTGTGAATCGCCATGATGTGTTTAGGGTAGGTGATGGAACCCAAGCGATCCTATCCTTTAGTACAAAACCAAACTACACACACAAAAAACAAACATATATCTTTTATCTCGGCTATTTTGATGTGGGATGAAGCCTGTGGCACTCACTCATTAGCTCTCTAGGTGGCTAACATGCTACCTAGTGTGTCACCCTAATTTGTTTGGTGGATGTAAAAGCTTTCTTCAACTAACCGGCAAATCAATGAGTGCCTTATTAGTTTGGTAGCCTTACTGCTGCTTAAGCTACCTCATGTTGACTTTTAAGAGGATGTAAGCCACACACACTTTCTTCTTAAACTAGCCACCATACTATTTGAGTATATTTGAGGCTTAGGATAAGTCCCCCTGGTTCCTTTCTTCTTGACTACTTCCATGTCTTGTCCTTGCACAAACTACCCACTCTAGGTCGGATATTGTTCATGACTATCGTGATGATCATTTTCATCAGTAAGATATAATACAAGCCCCTTCTTGATCATCGTAAAACTAATGGGCACCTTAGGTTGGTTGGTTATCGCATGTTAATGGTGACCCACCCTGGATACACCACTTGTGGAAGATGTTACAAGCATTCTCCGAGTTGGCCATATACCTATAGGCTTAGCATAAAGCCTCCCCCTATGGGCACTCTATTTAGATCACATTCTTAGCAACCTTATCTAGACACTGCCTCGGTTACTTTTGGATTGGACAGTCACCCTTTCTTAGTAGCCACCCCTGTGGTTAGAGAATTTACCTTATAGATATACAGATTCTCCCTTATTCTAGTAAGTCTGAGATAGAACTAGGTTGATATAATACCCTTCTCAGTGTGGTCCCTCGCACACCAACAGGGCTCATACAAACATATAAATAAAATAAATATATATCTTCGCTTGTGGATTAGGAGCAAAACCCCCAGTGATACATTTTCCCAAGTAGGCATCCTATCTTTAGGCGGTCAAAAACTCATAGGAATCGCTTGACTACTTTTGAGTTGAGATAAATGGTAGACTCTCGTAGATCCTTAGGTCAGGTTCCACTTGTTGTGCCACCAACAGGTCACCCCAGTGGTCATCCTTACTTTAGAAGATATAAGTCTACCACACATTCTTTCCAGCATGATCATTACACACTTGAGTCCCTTAGGATTTATTGTGCTATCAACTGATCACCCCAGTGATTCCTCATTTAGGAAGTTATAAGTCTACAAGCTTTCTTCCTAACTTAACCATTGCACACCAAAAGGCACCCCTTAGGTTGGTTAGCTCTACCTGTGGCTGGTAGACTATCCCTTTGGATTTGTAAATCTAAGACAAGATTAGGCGATATTAGCCCTTTCTTAATAGATCCATCACACCAAGGGTCCATCTAAATTAAATTTATCTTGACTATTCTTGAGTTGATGTGAGTCCACGGCATTTCGCCAATAGTTGCCTAGAAGTTTGATTATGCAATCAACCGATCACCCCAGTGGTTACTTATTCAGGAAGTTGTAAATTTACAAGCTTAATTCCTGACTTGACCATTGCACACCGAAAGGCAACCCTTAGGTTGGTTAGTCCTACCTGAAGCCCGGTAGACTATCCCTTTGTATTTGTAAATCTAAGAATGACTGTAATATTATCTTAGTAGATCCATCGCACACCGATAGGGTCCATTTTATCAAATCACCATCCTTCCCCAGTGGAATCCAAATTAAATCCATCTTATCCCTGATCTGAGCTCATATCTCTTACCCTCAAAAAAAATCACATTCTCCCTGTGGAGCCTCCAAATCATGAACAAATTAAATTCTCATCTCAATGGATGCCCCACCATTAAATTAAATCACCTCACCTGAGGCACAAATTATATCCACTCTCCAATGGAGCCCTCAAAATCAAACTAAATAAAATCACTATCCCTAATGGATAATCAACTTCCTAGTGGAAGGTTCATGCACTCATCCATAGGATCTTTTCTCCCCAAGTCATATCAAAATCAAATTCCATCCCTAGTGGATAATGAACGCTTCCCAGTGGAAGGTTCAAATACTTGATCCCTCGGATCCTTCCTTCCTCTCTATGCCCTGGCATAAGTTGAGTTGCATGCACTAAGATCTTAATTTCATCTACATCTCAAGGAGTAGATCATTTTAGCTAGCTGCATCCTGACGTTATCATTCGGTCAACACAATATGTGTGGTGCACCTCGGTTACACCACACCTATTTTTTGTTGACCTCACTTTTGGAGTGAGTTCTCAACTTTCTCCTCATAAATCTAGGACTCTTGTAAACACTAAGAGCTCCTTAGTCTTAAGACACTTCTAGTAATTAGGTGAATACTTAACCTAAGCCTAGAGAAATAGAAGAGTTAGCCATAGGAATAGGTTATTCCTTAAGAATTTAGGAAGACTTGCTACCCTATAACCTTAAACCCAATCCTTGCTTCCTTCCTCAAACCAAACCTCACCAAATCCAAATCATAAATCCAATTCCAAATCAAATGATTGAATCCCATGATTAAATTCAAATTCTAAAAACCCTTCCTATGCCCTTTGATTTTATCTTATGGACTTAGCCTTAACCAAATTCAAATCAACTCTCAATTAGTTTTTTCAAATATCCATTCAAAATCAAATTCAAATTCCAAATTAAATGATTGAAACCCAAAATCATTCAAATTAAAATCCTTCCTAAGCCATATGAACCACTTTCATATGCTTAGCCAAAACCCCTTTGAACCAAATCAAACTTGGTTAATTTATTTATAAATCAATCATTCCTTCATTTATATTCACAATTATAAATGACATCCAAATTCAAATAGCAAAAACCAAATCAAGACCTTTCCTAAGCCATATGGACCTACCTCCATAAGCTTAATAAAATCTCAACCCAAACTCAATTTATTTCTTTATAAATTAGTCATTCCTTTATTTATATTCACAAATATAAATGAAACCCACCTCAATCAAAAAATAAATCAAACTAAATCAATTCCCTACTTAAGCCCTTTTGACCTACATCCTTAAATTTGGTCAAATTTGCTTCCAAATCACTCCAAACTCAAGTGATTTTCTCATGAATCATTTATATCTTCATTTATATTTATAAATATAAATGAAATATAAATCCAAATGGCCAAAACCAAACCCAAATCAAATCAAATTTTAATTTTATACTTTTAGCCAATTTCTTGAACTGACTAAATGATATCCAAATCAACTCAAAACCCATGAATTTTTTTTCATGATTCAATCATTCCTTCAATCATTGTTCCAAATATAAACATAAACTAATTTTAAACCAAATCTAGTCAACTCAAGTCAAGCCCATGTTGACCCCTTTTGACTTGAAATTGTCATATGAACCAAAATCCATTTGACTCCAAACCATTACAATTGGATTTATATTTCATCATAGCTCATATATATGAGTTCAACTAACTTGAATCAAGCTAAAACCAAACCAATTGACCCATTTAGGTCCACTTGACCCAAAGTAAAGACCCTCTTTGAGCCAAGTTATAATCCAACCCAAATTGGATTGAACTAAGACTATCCAAACCCCATATCATGATCAACAATCATCTTAGACTGATCAACTACCTTGAATTGAGTCAAACCAAGTCAACTTGGTCCTTGAACAAGTCAACCCTTAGCCCAAATAAAACCCAAACTAGCCAAAACCCACCATATACTAAATTGATTGAAACCATTGATTCAAACTATTTGTAATCAATGATTGAACATGACCAAACCTCAATTGAGCCAAACCAAGTCTAATTGGTGACCTAAGTTGACCCAAATTGGTCTAAGAAGCCAAAATTGGTCAAATCATGATTTGATCAAAATTGATTGCAACCAATGGCTCAAGTTCATTCTAAATCATTTATTGAACTTGACCAAAGCCATGATTGAGTCCAATTTGACCAATTGGTCAACTTGACCCAACCTAGCCCAAATTGACCTAAAAGGTCAAATTGGCCAAAATCCAAATTAAACACAAATCAAACCAAACCAAAGCCTACAAGAATTTTCAATTAACCAATTGAACATTTTCCAACACTTAACCCAACCCAATTTGGTCAAATTGGTCAAATTGGTCAACTTGCCCATTTGACCTATTTGAATAAAATGAGCCAAAATCAAACCTAAGCCAAATTAATCAAAACCACTTGAAGCCAAAACTCTTCAAAACATCATTTGAACATAACCCAAACCTTGGTTTGTTTGACTTAATTTGACCAAACCCAATCCAACTAACCCATGAACCCATTTGACCATATGAAGCCAAACCACCCCAAACCAACCCATGGGACCCTAGTAGAGCCAAACCTGACCCAAACCAGCCATAGATCATTCCAAGCCTATTTTTAAGTGGGACCCAACCAAGGGAATTAACCATTGGACAAGCTCGCATTGGATTCTTTCCATAGAAGCAAAGTCCACTCTCCCATCACTTGCAGCCATCCAAGTGCCAAATGGGTGCACCTAAGCTTCCTATCCCACCTAGAAAAGCTAGAATCCATGGACCAAGGGAGTTCACCTCCTCCCTCTCAAGCCAAATCGAGCACCCAAAGAACCAAGCCAAGTCAATTTTCTCATATCTTGCCTTGAGCTCCCTGCCATAGCTTCCACTCAGCCATGTGGACGACAACCTATCCGGCCTCGATGGTGAATTGAAATTTAGGATAGATCCTTTCATCCATCACACTCAGGGTATATTCTCAATTCAGTGTGAACATGACCAATCACTGAGATCCCCTTGATGATTTCAAAATTGAGAGTTTCCTAGAGCCCAAGCCTTCCAAGCTTGCATTTCTTTTCCCATGTGCGTGAAATGGGAGGCCAATCAAGTCCCATTTTCAACCCCTCCATCAAACCTCAATCAAACTCCACACACCATCACCACACCTCAAGCAATAATAAGTCATTTCCCAAGCTTCCAAGCTACCAAGGTCAAGTTCAAGGCCAAGCTCCTACATGCATGGATTGGTCATCTGAGCACTCACTCAAATCAGGTCCAAGCTTCTCAAGAGAGCTTCACTCAACCAGCTTAGGTCGACCCCTCATGAGACATCACTAGTGAGGTAATTTCTTAAAACATGATTTAGGAAAAATGGTTGATCCTTTTAAAAATTTGTATGTCAAGCATTTTGATCATTGGATGTGTTTTTCTTCTTCTCGATGGTGTTAGATCAATTTGATCCCAAGCTCTAGTGAGCTTGAATTGAATGAAGACAAACGGTATCCATCTACCATTCGTGAAGGAGACATATCACGCTCATTCATTCCACGAGATTGAAAAGAACGATCTGATCAATCATGTTAGATCCCTCTATTTCTCCCTTAATCGATCTAATCGTGGCCATCCGATCTTAGATCTGATCCATGGGAAAGCGTCCGCCAAAATCAAAGTCGAGAATTTGACAACTTAAATCCCATCACATGGAAAGCACGCGCGACCATGTGGCAGAAAGGGGTTAATTAGTTAATTAATTTTAAGCAAACTTCTTTAACTAATCCTCAAAAATTCAAAAAAAATATAAACAAGGGCTAATTTTAAAGGTATTTCTGAGGAGAATCCAAGAAAATTATTATCAATTAATTTTAAATAGTAATTTCTACTTAATTAAGGTTTAACTAAAAATTTAATTAGCCTAATGACTCTCAAATTAATTAACCAATTAATTTCAAACTCTTCAGAGATGTTTAGGGGGATGATTTATGCCTCCCCAATTTTTTTTAGAATTTATTGGATAGTTAATTAGAAAAATTGATTTATTAAGCCTTAATTACTCTCTTAATTTAGTGATAATTACAAATGAACGGTGAAATTGATTATCAATTGAGTTCATTAGCCTCTGTTAACAGTGGAGAAAGTTAGGAAATGGTTGGGACCCTCTTCCACCTTTTCTTAAGTCTTCTTCATTCCCTTTAAAATTAATTAATTAAGACTCATTAATTAATTATTCAAATCAATCAAAACCAAAATTATGAACTTTAATTAACTAATTGAAAATATTTAGGATTGAGACTATTTCTTTCTTTGTCTCTTCCACTAAGTCCATTTCATATTGTTGATTATATTTATTTAATTTAATGAACTTAATAACTAATTAAACCTACCTTATATCAATCTTGGGTAGCTCTTTGGGTGTAAATAACCCAAAGAGAGAGCTAATGAAATTATGGTTAGCTCACATGTCTGAGAAAACCATAAAAGTAATTAAAGTGAGTCCTTTAAGCTTAATTAACTATTAATTATAAGCCAATTACATTAGGCCCATTTTATTTCTTAAGAGCATTGCTAATTTACTTTTGATGTGGTTGCATCTCATGTTGTCTCATCATTATTTAGTTAATTAGCTTAAGGTGATGTAGGTAAGGGTTTAATGAATTAATTTAATTCATACGTCAACTTAATTAAGCCATAAAATTAACCTAATTACTTTTCATTAAATCAAATTAACTCACACAAATGGCGAATGGGATTAGGATTAGCAAACCTCTTTCACATTTCTAAATCAAACCAAACATAAAGATAAAAAATGGCTTTAAGAAACTTTGGTTTATTTTAAATGATTTTATTTAATATGATTATCCATAGGACTTAGTTGGATTGAATGAAATTACATGCTTGTGTTTCTTTATTTCTTTTCAATCATGTTAAAATGTTGTATGTCACTTGTATTCACGCATTCATTTCTTTTAAATTAATGATTTCCTTTATGTCAATTTGCATGTGTTGACTAAATTAGAAATGTGTGTGGCTATTATCACTATTAAATCTCAAATGTATTTTTCAAAAGCTTATTAATGAAGAATAATATGTATATTGTGACTTAGATACATACAGGAGATGCATGTGAATATAAGCTTTGTGTATGAAGTGAAGTCTTTTTCTTACATTCATATGTTGACTTGCATAAGTTTGAATGTTAATGTATATATTGGTATGGACATTCCGAGGATGCACGGCTTTAAGTAGCCCCAAGGAGGTTTCTACCTCACTCCCCTAATGTAGAACAATGGTGACGTACTTGTTTGATTTCATTCTTATGCATCTTAACATTGGAATTTAAATAGATCTTTAATTCATTTATACAAATAATTCAATTCAATTAAATTCTACTTTTGCATGATTTTCATTTTTATAGTTGTTTATACATCACTATGTTTTTAAGAGTAGTGAGTATATTAGTCCGACATTCGGGACACAACGGCTTTAAGTAGCCCCAAGAGGTTCCTACCTCACTCCCTGTATATAGAACAATGGCATGTACTTGCTTAAAACTTTTATACATTTGAATGTGTATTTAGCTAATGAATGAAAACCCTATTTTCTATTAAAAGACATGCATTCATATTTTGTTCAAGTGGTTGGGTTGATTAGTCATATGATTTAGGTTCTTTCTTATATGCTTTTGTATAAGAATTTAGATAGAGCTTTAAATTAATATGACAAAAATGATTCAACCAAATGAAACATCAATTCCAAGTACATTTCCTTACATTCATCATTTAAGTGTGTTAAGATACAAATTGCATGTATAGGTATGTTTAGGACTTAATCATATGCATGCCATATATATGATGGAAAGAAATGAACAAACATGTGTTATGTGATAGTAATTAATTCCAATTAATCTTAAGATGTCTTTCTTTTATTGAATGAGATTATTTAAAGTGAACCTAAACTAGATTAATTAAAATATGTAATAAGCCATTCAATAAAGAGAATTGATTAATTAATTGCTTTAGATGTGGCTTAAGGTAGGGATGAAAGAGAGTGATCCTCTCTTTTCTTCTCTTTATAACACTTAGTTGTTAAGTGTAAGCCAAAGGAAACAAAATAAAACATTAAGTAAAATTCTCAAAATAAACTAAATCAGTTGAAGAGAATTTAACCCTTCTTAATTAAATCTTTTCATACTTAGAAAATCTTAACTCTAAAGCCTAGATAGAACATACCACACAATTTAACACACATTAGATTCACTTTCTAGCTTTTATGTTAGGGTGCATGGTTTGATGTATGTTTTATTTTATGATATTATTGTAGACTGGATGTTGGTGTATGTTGCAGGATGATAGGCCGTGATTAGCCTAATCATATTTTGTAGGAGATTGTGCTTAAGGGGTGCTTAAAATAAATATAAATGCTCTTTTAGGTTGCTTAACCCTAAGCATAATCTACATTAGGACAGGACTTGGTTATTACCATGGGTGCTAAGTCCAAATTATACATATAACTGCTTGAGTTGTATGATGTGTTTAGCTAACGCTTATCTTGCAAGTGTAGTTAGATTTAATTTTTCTATTTTTTATGTATTCTTGCATTAAGAATTAGGATTAGTGTTATGGGGGATTAGGATTAGCGGATCCTAGAAGGCTTTGTCCTAGGAGGCTCCATGATTCCTTTGAAGCAAGTAAATCCAAATAAAGAAATGGAGCAAAGACATGAAGATATGAAGATATGAAGACATGAATACCCACCATAACATTTATTCATTTATAATTGTAATTATTCTTTCATATACTGGGATATAAGGGTAGAGCTCACTACCCATTTCTCTTCAGTACAAATGGCATTCTAATCGCATAAAATATTATTCTTTCATGTTGACATGTATTTTTTTAGTTTCTTCATGTATGATGATTTAATGTGTTGCTTGGATCCTCTTAGGCTCTTTAGGAAAAATAAACTTTTTACCCCATTCATAACTCATAACTAATTTTCTAAAGAATTCATAACCTCATTTAAAGCATAGATATTAAATCAAGATAATTAAAAGATTTTGCAACCCCTTAGTAGAATGTTGTATGTTTAATATTATGCATATCATCTTATTTCATTCTTGCTAAGAGGTTTTCCATCCTTACGATAAGGGAAGACTTGACCTTTGAGAGTCTCCTCTGTGGTGAAAATATCTTTCTCTGATTTAGCTAATAATAATATTTCCATGCATTTAGGCATATAAAATCCTATCATCTGTCAAAATGAAGAGTCAAAATCAAATAAAATTTGATAAAATTTGCATTAGACTAAGTCATTATTCATACCACTCATGCTCTAGTCTCTTAGGAGTGGGTTTAAGGACTTTAGTTTCTTTCTAAATAATAACAACCTATCCATCTTGCAAAACATATGACTTGACCACATGGTTTTAAAATGTAGGAGGAGTTAGCTGGCTTCCACTCCATACGGTTATAAGTCCGGCAGTAAGGTGGTTTACTCTCTCTTGTGGAGGTAAACAATATACTCATCTTTGCTTAGATTTAGATCATGCTTTGGCCATCGCTAAAGTTCTCTAGATTTAAGATTTGAGGTTTCTGTTTTCCCTTGGGCTACAAGCATAAATCCTCACTTCTTAGGCATTTCCACAATCTTGTATTGTGGAATCATAAGTCCTAACTTTCTAATAAAATTTCAACTCAAATATATAATTCCTCTAAATTTCAAATATATAAAGCCCAACCATAGGATAGTTTGGAATGCTCACTAAGTTTCTAGTATCATGGGCATCCCTTACTCATCTCCTTTTGGCTTAAATAATAAGTCTCTCCTTTTGATCTATCCTACTTCATTTTCCAAACATAGCCAATTTATTGATAGTCATATCTTTGAAATCTTTGGAGACAATAATTTCCTACTTTAATCTAGAGTATTCCTAAGAAACTCACCTTCCTTAGGATGTAATTAACTATGGGGGCTTTCCCCCATAGGGAACTTTAGAACTTGATTTAAATAAACCCTACTTTATTCATCCATGTAAAGTAGGAGAAAAATCTCTGATATATTCGAAGACCCATCATGCCTTTGGAGTCCTTATTAGGTGATTAGGTCCATTATAGGGTAGTGATTTCTATCTTTTGAGATAGTGCACTATTCCTTGATATTGTACCCGATCACCTCAATAAGAACACCCGTAGATCTGCGTGGTATCCCTCCATACACATATAAACTTAAAATAAACATCATAGTGTGATCATGGGGCTCCACTAAGGAGAGGATATGATTTGGTTTAATGTGAGGTCAAGAGCATATTTAGTGGAGATATGAGCGGATCTCTAATAAAGGCTTTAATTTATGGTTTCTTTGGTTTGTTTGAAGAAGTATCTTTAGGATAATAGTATTTAATATATGAACCATGTTGTGCGATATATTCACTAAGAAAGGGCTATATCAGCCTTGTCCTATCTAATATTTACAAATCCGAAGAAAAATTCTACCAGCCATAAGGTAGGACTAACCAACCTAAGGATGATTAGAGTATGACTTACCTCAACTCAAGAGTAGTCGAGAATAATTTTGATTTAATGGACTATGGGTGTGTGATGGATTCCAAAGGCTATATCAGCTTGCCTATCTTAGATTTACAAATCTAAAAAGTCTACTAGCTGAAGATAACCAACCTAATGCATTTTGGTGAACAACGGATGTGCAAGAAAGTGTGTATTACATCTTCCAAGTAGGGAAAAATAGGTGATGGTTGGTACAACAAATCTAACCCACAGGTTGCTTCGATGTGCAACTATCGTCAAGAATGTGAAAGATTTATATCTTCCAAAGCAAGGATGATCCTTTAAATGTTGGTGGGGAGTTATATCAACTCAAGAGTAGTTAGGTGATTCATAGGGAGTTTTGCTAAGGCTAAAGATAGGATGCTTGCTTGAAAAGATAATTAGTGTCCTCCAAATCCACAAAAAAAAATATATTTTTGTTTATATGTTTATGTGGACCCTATTGGTGTCCTCCAAATCCCTAAAGAATTCATAACCTCATTTAAAGCATAGATATTAAATCAAGATAATTAAAAGATTTTGCAACCCCTTAGCAGAATGTTGTATGTTTAATATTATGCATATCATCTTATTTCATTCTTGCTAAGGGATGGTTTTCATCCTTACACGATAAGGGAAGACGTGACCTTTGAGAGTCTCCTCTGTGGTGAAAAATATCTCTTTCTCTCTGATTTAGCTAATAACAATATTTTACCATGCATTTAGGCATATAGAATCTCATCATCTTTGTCAAAATGAAGAGTCAAAAATCAAATAAAATTTGATAAAATTTGCATTAGACTAAGTCATTATTCATACCACTCATGCTCTAGTCTCTTAGGGTGTGGGTTTAAGGACTTTAGTTTCCTTCTAAATAATAACAGCCTATCCATCTTGCAAAACATATGACTTGACTACATGGTTTTAAAATGTAGGAGGAGTTAGCTGGCTTCCACTCCATACGGTTATAAGTCCAGCAGTAAGGTGGTTTACTCTCTCTTGTGGAGGTAAACAATATACTCATCTTTGCTTAGATTTAGATCATGCTTTGGCCATCGCTAAAGTTCTCTAGATTTAAGATTTGAGGTTTCTGTTTTCCCTTGGGCTACAAGCAATCCCGCTGTAGGCATTTCCAATCTTGTATTGTGGAATCATAAGAATCCTTTCTAATAAAATTTCAACTCAAATATATAATTCCTCTAAATTTCAAATATATAAAGCCCAACCATAGGATAGTTTGGAATGCTCACTAAGTTTCTTAGTATCATGGGAATCCCTTCTCATCTCCAGAAAAATAAATTCTCCTTTTGATCTATCTACTTCATTTTCCAAACATAGCCAATTTATTGATAGTCATATCTTTGAAATCTTTGGAGACAATAATTTCCTACTTTAATCTAGAGTATTTAAGAAACTCACCTTCCTTGGATGTAATTATGGGGCTTTATGGGAACTTTAGAACTTGATTTAAATAAACCTACTTTATTCATCCATGTAGGAGAAAATCTCTGATATATTGAAGACCCATCATGCCTTTGGAGTCCTTGTTAGGTGATTAGGTCATTATGGGTAGTGATTTCTATCTTTTGAGATAATTGCACTATTCTTGATGTGCAATCACCTCAGTGCAAGTAGTCTGATTGTATCCTCCATACACATATAAACTTAAAATAAACATCATAGGTGATCATGGGCTCCAAAGGAGAGGATATGATTTGGTTTAATGTGAGGTCAAGAGCATATTTAGTGGAGATATGAGCTGGGATCAATTTGGTAGGGTTTAATTTATGGGTTTCTTTGGTTTGTTTGAAGAAGTATAGGGATAAATTGGATTTAATATATGAACCATGTTGGTGATTAGATTCACTAAGAAAGGGCTATATCAGACTTGTCTCTAATATTTATAAATCAAGAAAAATTCTACCGACCAGGTAGGACTAACCTAAGGATGATTCAGAGTGTCTGGGACTTACCTCAACTCAAGAGTAGTAGAATAATTTTATTTTGATTTAATGGACTATTGGTGTGTGATGGATTCACTAAGAATATATCATTTTATCTTAGATTTACAAATCCAAAGGAAAGTCTACTCAGGTAGAGGTAACCAACCTAAGGTGCATTTTGGTGAACAATTTTGCTAAGAAGAAAGTGTAGACTTACATCTTCCAGTAGGGAAAAAACCATGATGGTTGGTAACAAATCTAACCCAACTTAAGGTTTGTAGTGTTGCATTTGAGAAAATGTGTAGTTTATATCTTCCAAAGCAAGGATGATTTGGGAAATTGGTGGGGAGTTATATCAACTCAGTAGTTAGGTGATTCTATAGGAGTTTTGCTAATCCTAAAGATAGGATGCTTGCTTGGGAAATTTTGGAGTGTCCTCCAAATCCACAAAAAAAAAATATATTTTGTTTATATGTTTATTGGAATTGTGTTAAATCCCAAGAATTCATAACCTCATTTAAAGCATAGATATTAAATCAAGATAATTAAAGATTTTGCAATTAGCATTTGTATGTTTAATATTATGCATATCATCTTATCATTCTTGCTAGGGATGGTTTTCATCCTTACATAAGGGAAGGGACCTTGAGAGTCTCTATGGTGAAAAATATCTCTTTTTTCGATTTAGCTAATAATAATATTTTACCATGCATTTAGGCATATAGAATCATCATCTTTGTCAAAATGAAGAGTCAAAAATCAAATAAAATTTGATAAAATTTGCATTGACTAGAATTATTCATACCACTCATTCTAGTCTCTTGGGGTGTGGGTTTAAGGACTTTAGTTTCCTTCTAAATAATGATATCCATCTTGCAAAACATGACTTGACTACATGGTTTTAAAATAGGAGGGAGCAGCTTCCACTCATAATAGGTTATAAGTCAGGTGGTGGTTTTACTCTCTCTTGTGGAGGTATATACTCATCTTTGCTTAGATTTAGATCATGCTTTGGCCATCTAAGTTCTCTAGATTTAAGATTTGGTTGTTTTCCCTTGCTCAAGCATAAATCCTCTCTTCTTAGGCATTTTGTTTTGATTAAAAACTCAAATATATAATTCCTCTAAATTTCAAATATATAAAGCCCAACCATAGGATAGTTTGGAATGCTCACTAAGTTTCCTAGTATCATGGGCATCCCTTACTCATCTCCTTTTGGCTTAAAGAATAAGTCTCTCCTTTTGATCTATCCTACTTCATTTTCCAAACATAGCCATTTATTGATAGTCATATCTTTGAAATCTTTGGAGACAATAATTTCTACTTTAATCTAGAGTATTCTGAAACTCACCTTCCTTAGGATGTAATTAACTATGCTTTCCCCATAGAACTTAGAACTTGATTTAAATAAACCCACTTTATTCATCTATGTAAAGTAGGAGAAAAATCTCTGATATATTCGAAGAGCCATCATGCCTTTGGAGTCCTTATTAGGTGATTAGGTCCATTATAGGGTAGTGATTTCTATCTTTTGAGATAGTGCACTATTCCTTGATATTATTTATCACCTCAATAAGATGTGATATGTCCTCCATACACATATAAACTTAAAATAAACATCATAGTGTGATCATGGGGCTCCACTAAGGAGAAGATATGATTTGGTTTAATGTGAGGTCAAGAGCATATTTAGTGGAGATATGAGCTCGGATCTGCTGGGGAATAAGGCGGGTTTAATTTATGGGTTTCTTTGGTTTGTTTGAAGAAGTATGCGCTAGGGATAATAGTGGATTTAATATATGAACCATGTTGGTGTGCGATAGATTCACTAAGAAAGGGCTATATCAGCCTTGTCCTATCTAATATTTACAAATCCGAAGAAAAATTCTACCAGCCATAAGGTAGGACTAACCAACCTAAGGATGATTACTGAGAGAGTGTCGCTGGGGACTTACCTCAACTCAAGAGTAGTCGAGAATAATTTTATTTTGATTTAATGGACTATGTCGGTGTGTGATGGATTCACTAAGAAGGGGCTATATCAGCCTTGCCCTATCTTAGATTTACAAATCAAAAGTCTACTAATGAGGTAAGTAACCAACCTAAGGGTGCATTTTTATTATACACGTGCTAAGAAGAAAGTGTGTAGACTTACATCTTCCAAAGTAGGGAAAAACCACTGGGGTGATCGGTTGGTAGCACAACAAATCTAACCCAACTTAAGGTTGCTCGTCGGTGTGCAACGGTCGTGCTGGAGAGAATGTGTAGTAGATTTATATCTTCCAAAGCAAGGATGATCACTGGGGAAACCTGTTGGTGGGGAGTTATATCAACTCAAGAGTAGTTAGGTGATTCCTATAGGGAGTTTTGCTAAGACTGTCCTAAAGATAGGATGCTTGCTTGGGAAAAGGTACTGTTAAGGGTGTCCTCCAAATCCACAAAAAAAAATATATTTTTGTTTATATGTTTATGTGGACCCTTTTGGTGTGCAAGGGACCACATTGAGAAGGGGCTTATATCAGCCTAGTCCTATCTCAGACTTACTAGATTAAGAGAGAATATGCATATCTGCATGATAATTTCTCCAACCACAGGGGTGGCTACTAAGAAAGGGGAACTATCCAATCCAAGAGTAAGCTAGGTAGTGTCTAAATGGGGTCGTAAAGGATGTGATCCAAATAGAGTACCCACAGAGGAGGTGTCGCTAGGGACTTTGTCTAGAATCCTATAAAAGAAAGCCTATAGGTGTACGGTGGTAACTCATGGAGAAAGCTTATAGACTTACATCTGTCATGAGTGGTGTATCCACCAGGTGGGTCGCTATCAGCATAGCAAGGACCAACCAACCTCAGGTGCCTGTCGGTATGCAATGATCAATTTGAGAATAAGGCTTGTAGACTTACATCTTCACAGATGAAAATGATCACCAGGATAGTCTGTCCTCGGCGGGAAAGATGCTATCTAACCTAGAGCGACCATTAAGCGGGCAGTCCCATATGAGGGCTAGGCCTAGACTTGAAGTAGTCAGGAGGAAAAAAAGCCAGTGGGGGACTTATCCTAAGCTCTAAATATACTTGACCCAGTTAGTGCATGATGGCTAGTTCAAGAAGAAAGTGTGTAGGCTTACATTCTGTTAAACAAAGTCAACATGAGGTAGCTTATCTGCCGCCTAGTAAGGCCTATCAAACTAACAAGGTTCTTGTCAGTTTGTAATGGTCAAGTTAGGAAGAAAGTGTGTAGACTTACATCCTCTTAATAAGGAACCACTGGGGTGACACACTAGCAGGGTAGCATGTCAGTCCGACCTAGAGCACCTAATGAGTGAGTACCACAGGGGGTTTATCCCACATCAAAGTAGCCTGAGACAAAAGATATGTGTTTATTTTATGTGGTTGTGTGTAGCTTTTGTTGGTGTTGTGTTGACAAAGGATAGGATCTTGGGTTCCTCCACACCTAAACACATCATGGCAGATTCGCAAGCAAAGATGTTTCTCAACATTGAAGAGATGGAATTTGAGATGGAAAAGAAGTTTTATTGATAATTATTTTCAAACAAGATTTATTGATAATATTTCTTTAGAGAGAGCCTATTGATTGGAAGCATTGGGCACTCTCCCATATGATTTATGAGCTGATAAGATCCTCCTTGGTAGGCCTTCTCTATGGCAAAATGGCATTCTCAAGTGGGTTCAAACTTGCCTCCCATCTTGCGATGGGCAATAATTGATCTCCTTAGAACTAAAATAAGCTCTCCACTTGAAAGCTCTAGGGAGACCAACTTATGAGCTTGATTTATTTTGGCCTTACAACTGTTTGGTAGGCAGTGAGCCTCTCTCCTCCAAACCTTGAGCTCTTCTAATGGTAACTTGGTTCTACTCCATTGTGATCTTACATAGCTATCTTTAGTGATGGGAGTTGGACTTAATGGTAGAGCTTTGACCCATACAGGAGAATGGGGTAGCTTGAGTTTGAGTTCTGTATGGAGTGCGGTAATCCCACAAAGCTTCAACCAACTGCTCATGCCACTGTCGCTTGTTATCATCAAGTGTCTTCTTTAATATCTAGATAAAAGTTTTGTTGAAGGCTTTTGCTAATTTATTTTCCATTGGGTAGTAGATGCTAGAGTATCTTCAATATATGATGTGTCTCTGGGCAAAGCTATTGATTTTAGTGCTCTTGAAAGCAATACCATTAACAGATATAATTTATCGAGGTAGCCTAAACCTATATAAGATATGGTTCCTAAAAAACTGAAGCACATGCTATGTTGTGACCTCTATGAGTAGTACCACCTCCGCCCAATTGGAAAAGTAGTCTATAGCAACTAGAATGAACTGATGATCCATGAAAGAAAGAGGATCAATCGGACCCACTATGTCGATACCCCAACACTCAAAAAATGGCCATGAGGCCAAGGTAGGGTATAGAATATTGGGTGGTTGGTGTAAGACCACACCGTTCAGCTGACATTGGTGGCATCTCCTAGCTACGTCCATGTAGTCTATGATCATTGAAGGCTAGTAGTATCCTAGTCTCTTGATCTTGGCATTCATCTTCAAACTGGATTGGTGTGCTCTACATAAACCTGAATGTACCTCGATCATAATCTTATGGGATTTATGTTTGTCCAAATGACGTAATCACATATGATCGAAGGACCGCCAGTACAAGGTGTCATCCACGAGAGCGTAGGAAAGGGCTCTCTGGTTCATTTGATGGGCTTCTGACTTCTCTTAAGGTAGTTTGCCTATATTTTGATAATCCATGAATGGTTGCCTCCAATCTAACTTGACGTCCTTTTTGGCAATGGAAACCTCCCCTTCAAGAGAGAGTCTCTCGATGAGTTCAACGCTAATAAGGGATAAGACTTGTCTATTTTGGACCCTTATTGGTATGGACTCATCTTCCTAACATGCCAACTCTTTGGTGAGCTCGGCTAAAGCATCTACTACAATATTTTCTCCTCAAGAAATTTTGTAGAAGGTAACCTCTGGGATTTGGGCCAATAACTCCATAGTGTATTTATTGTAATGATGGAGCTTAGGCTTTAGAACTTTATAAGACCCAGAGATTTGGTTGATAACTAACTAAAAATCTCTGAAGATGTTGATAACTTAGATACATAACATAATGGCTAACTCCAGACTGGAAATTATAGCCTCATATTTAGCTTCGTTATTAGTGCATAGATTGGACAAATGATATGAGAATCTCATCACATCACGCTCCAGAGTTAGGAGAACTATTCATACCCCTACTTTCCCTGGGATAGTATATATTGATTCTTCTCTGATTTGAGAGGAAGCTGCACCATCAAAATATATCTCCTGGCAGTGAATTCTAGTGTCACCTAAGTTTATGATTTCTTCATCGAGGAGGTCATCACTAAGCGTGAAATAAGTAGGAAGTGGGTGTGCTGCTAGAAATCTAACAGTGCTCATCCTTTCATTGTATGGAGGGGTACGAAAGTGATATCAATTGTGATAAAATCATGGACCATTGCACCAACCATTTGGATAACATCAGCGATGTCATAAGATATTATAGTGGATTGATCCTAGAGTTCAAGTTCACCTTATAAGAAAGCATGTAATGTCGTAGCTTTTGGGATGCAAAAAATTAAAGCTAGGCAGTGCTTTTTAATGGGTGGCTAATTTTCCTTAGCAGGGATTAGACAAAGGTTAAGGTAGTAGAGAGCATTATCCTTCCCTTCATCATTGGCTTGGGCCAACAATGTGCCAAGGGAGTCGTCTAATGCAGTGGTGTAGAGGATGAGCGACTTGCCCAGGATAGGGGCTACTAGAACTGACGGTGTCATCAAGTATTGCTTGATGTCTTCGAAGGCATGTTGGCACTTGTCATCTCACTTGAACTTAGCATCCTTTTTGGCAAGTGTCGAGAATGGCTGGCATCTTCCTGATTGGTTGGAAATGAAGCATCTTAGATACACCAACCACCCTTGAAATGATCTGAGTTGAGTTAAACTTTTAGGGGGTGGAATTTCTAATATCTCCTTGATCTTCTCCAGATCGATTTCTATTCCACGGTCCCAGACAACAAATCTAAAGAATTTCCCTGAAGCTATTCTAAATGCATCCTTTAGGGAATTCATTTTGAGGTTAAATTATCCTAACCATTTGAAAACTACTCTCAAGTCAAAGAGATGGTCTTCTTTTTCTTTACTTTTGACTATGCGATTATCGACATAATATTCGACTTGATGATGAATGAGTTCATCAAATTTTTGAGTCATGGCCCGTTGGTATGTAGCATTAGCATTTTTATGGTCGAAAGGACGGACCCTATAGCAAAAGACTCTGATTGGGGTTCAAAAGGCAATGTTTCTTTTATCTTCAGGGGCCATCTTTATTTAGTTATATCCAGATGAGCCATCTAAGAAAGAGAGACTACATGAGATGAGGCAATGTCCACCATCAGTGCCAAGATTGGTAGTGGAAATTCATCTTTTGGACATACCTTATTTAGATCCCTAAAATTAACACATATGCAAATTTGTCCATTCTTTTTCTTAACTAGGATGACACAAGCCAACCAGGTAGGATATTTTTCTTTCCTGATGAGGTCAGCATCGATTAGTTTCTTTATTCATTGTCTAATTGCATGTATCTAGGAGCTTGCTTGATAGGGCTAGCACTAAGATTTATTTCTAGTTTATGGACTACTATGTCAGGAGATAAACCAGGCATGTCTTCATAACTTGATGCGAAGCAATCCTTAAACTTAATCAATAGCCTAACTAAGTCATTGGTTTTAGTATTATTCAACATAGACTCGATGTATATAGGATGTGGATTATCTTTAGTTTCTAAATTGATTTTCTTGAGCTTACCAATGGTTGATCTGATCTCTTCTTTGAACTCTAGAGGTGCATCTTTAACTTCAAAGTCATTTGGATCATCTGAAGTTTCTAAACACACCTCTTCATATGAACTGCATGATTTGAAAAGAACCTATCAGATTCCAAATGATTGGTGATGACTAAGCAATAATCATCATCATTGATTAAACAAACTACACCAAATCTTAATCTTGATCTTGATTAAGAATGTCTACTTTGGTTGTCCCATAACCTTTCAAAGTAGTCTGACTTGTGTTTAGACCAAGTATGTGGGATTAATCACTTCTTTGCTCGATTAAGAACACAAGGCGAGTACCAATCAAAAGGCAATTATATTAAATCTTTATAAGAATCATTCTCAAGTTCTACATCAACTTCCTATCTTGAAGTTGATGCTCCCAAAAAGAATCTCTGAGTCTTCCCATCTATGGATGACTTAGGGGCTTCCTTAACTATGAAACCCTCAATTTTTTATGAGAAAATTTGTGTTAGAGTTAAGGTTCCCATCTGACTCTTGATTATTTCATATGCAGACTTGGATATACTTATGCTTTGTTTTGGAGCCCAATCTTCATCACTATCATGCTCAAGTGTCACCTTGAAAGGGATCTGCTGTTGAGAAGAGTTGGCTGGTGTGCTAACCACATAAGACTCATCTGTTGAACAAGATTCTAAGTCATGTGGATACAGTGTACTCGGTGGGTGGACAAACCTCTATTGGGCTACCTCAGGCTGTCTCTTCCCTCACTGGTGGAGGTCGGTTCATCCTACCCATACGTTCAAATGGAGTAATGGTGGAATCTAATGTTAGGCTATATATATTTCCCTAAGTCCATGTCTCGCTCTCTTTCATTTTCTTTTTCTTTCTATTTTTTCTTTTCATTTTCTATTTCTTTTTCATTTTTTTTTCTTTTTGTCCCTCATGGGGATCTTGAATAAGCTCACAAGAATGGACATGTTGGTTTTGGGGGAGAAAATAAGCTGCATCCTCATATATCCCGACCTTATGAACTTTGAATGGTTTGAGATCTCCTTTGACGTAGTACTCAGTCACATCTCTCATGAACTTCATACTCTGATGTAGAGAGGATGGAACTGTGTTATTTTTATGTATCCATGATCTCCCAAGAAAAACATTGAAAGATGTATTTGAGTCTATGATGTGAAACTTGGCTTTAGTCTTCCAATCATCTATCTCAAATGGCAACACTATGGAGCCTAAGGCCCTCTCACCTTGTTCATTGAATCCTCTCAACATCATCATCTCTTTTTGGAGTTTGGAGATGTCGATCCTCAAGTAGGCAAGGGTTCTTAGACTCATAATATTGACTGATGCACCTTGGTCAACCAGAACTCTTAATTACATGTATCTACCAACGTCCATTGTAATGTAAAGAGGGCGGTTGTGCTTGGTCATCCCTAAAAGCAAGTCTTCATCATTGAATGTAACTCCGAAGATGTCCTTTGAGCTGTGTGCCTCCTCTTCAATAGTGGTCAACTGAGCTAAGCATATCTTTGGATCAAGAAGAGCCTTGATTTGAGATTCCCTCATCTCTTTAGATAAGATAAGGGTATCATATATGCTTAACTTAGCTGACAACTTTCTAAGATGAGCTAGGACATTGTAATCAACTCTGAATTGGTCCAACACAAGCATATCCATAAGTGGAGCATCTTGTGGGGAGGATATTTGCTCACTGGAACTAATTACTTGTTTACCGTTATCCTGATATGCTACCCTAGGAGGTAGAACTTTGAGAGGGGATCGGAATGTCTAGAGCTATTATTATTTTCTAGACTTGGAGAGTTTTCAAGAGGAATAAAATCAAGAGTATCAAAAGTGGATAAGATGTAAGTAAAATTTTTCTTCATTTATTTTTGCATGGAGGTACATGATAGAAATCTAACAAAGTAAGTGTATTAAGGGATTTAATGCCCTTGTCCACTAATATAATGCTCTTACTAGTAGAAGAGGAGCTAATAGAGGAAGAAGTAGTAGTAGCAACTGTGGATGGAGTGTTGGACTCGAACGGTGGTTGTGCTACTGGGCTATCCCGAGTAGGGCTATCAAAATAGTTTGTTGTTCATGAACAACTCATGTTCAGCTTGATAATAAGCTCGTGTTCAGCTCATTCATTAAACTAATGAGCCGAACACAAAAAAAAAAATTTTTTGTTTGAATTCTAAATGAGTTGAACATGAACAGTGGACCTGTTCGCTCATGTTTGGCTCGATTAGGCTTGAATCGAGTTTCATTGTTCTGTGTAACCAATGGGCATTGAGTGCAATTCATATTCTTAATTCTTATTTTCTAAAGCCCTAATCTTTTATAGTTCTATTCGTGGTGCCTATTCGGCTGATCAATTCTCCTCATCTCCTATTCTGCTGTTCTAAACTCTCATGGCTTCTCCTCTTTTTCAAGCATCACTTGATTGTTGGATGAGACTGTAGTGACACAGTCCCTTCTTCTTGCCTCTTGAATTCTTTTGGTTCTTGTATGTCATCCAAATTCCACTGTCTTCTTTTTTCCTTGATTCTTAACTACTCGATAATTTTGTGAATGTCTGAAGAGTGGCTTCGGCTTCGATCCATTATTAGGGTTTTCTGAGTTGATCTCGTAAGTTTGCACTGCCTAATTTTTGGGATGTATTGGGCTCTAGATCTATTATTTTATTTTATTTTTATCTTTAATTAACTATTTTGAATTGATGTATGAAGTTCTTAGTTGTGATTTCTGCATTTCCTAAAGCTCTAATCTTCTATAGTTCTATTTGCCTATTATTAGTTCTCGCAGCTTCTCCTCGACTTCGAGCATCGCTTGATCACTACATTAGAGCCTAATGATGCAGTACCTTCCTCTTGCCTCTCAGATTCTTTTTGTTCTTGTATGTTGTCCTAATTGCACTGTCTTCTTTTTTCCTCGATTCTTAATTGGGGGGTATTTTTTAGTTAGGCCAGTGGAGGCATGAGCCCCTATGTCTCGATTGTGGATTCTCTCTTACTTTTATGTATATTTATACAACCACTCTTATGGACATGAAACTTGTTGTGATATGTATGGTATGATCCTTATAGGATGATTGATGAAACTATCAATCCTATGTTGGATCTCTTGTAAGGATCATATGCATATAATCCCAACAAGGTTTCATGCATGGGATCCAAAGTTTTCTCTTTCATTATTTGATTGGATTGATTAAAACTCACCTAATATAGGTGTTGTAATTTAGGTTACATTAAGCTCAGACAATATGCTTAGGTTGTATGCAACTTGGGCATGCATTCTTGCCTTGTATCCATTTCAAGATTGATACTTGAATTCCAATTTTAGAAGAAATACATAGGGTTGCATCAATTATAGGCACGGTTGATTGAGGTTTAGTCTAGATAGTCATGCGAAGGTTTCATGTATTGATAATAATTTTTTTCCAAATATTTTGTTGAATCATGGCTGCTTGTTAATGTTCTACTATCAATTAACCATCAAAAACTTAAGCATAAATACTATTTAATTTTTGAAATTAGTCTGATTAGTCCATGCACTTTTCCTTCATACCAAACAAGCTTTCTTACTAAACTATTATTTAAATAATGTTGTGCTTGATTACTATTTAATTATTTAAATAAACTACAATTTGCATATTTGATGAAATTATGGTTATTAATAAATACCTATTTTGAAGCTCTTTCTATAACTTGGTACCAACTCTTGTTAGGTTTTTGACTCAATGATTTATTCAATATAAATATAAAGTTTAAATAAGAAGTTTGTTAGAATAAAATAATTATTATTTAGTTTTGGGTTGAATCAAGTTTGATCATTTGTTAGGATAAGTGCTATTTTTATTATGTTAAATTAAAATTAATATGATTAGATTTAAAATAATTTCTTTTATATTCTATAAATGCATTAGTTTGTCGTGCATTGATTAAACTCTTGAGAAAGGGTTGGCAACTGGGCTTGAATAGTTTGGTATGAGTATCTAAGAAGTGTTGGCTTATGTAAGATGTTTGTTTAAAAAGTTTTATATTTATGTACATGTTGACCTCACTTTTGGAGTGAGCTCTCAACCTCCTCTTATAAACACTAAGAGCTCCTTAGTCATAATACACTTCTAGTGATTCAGTGAACACTTAACCTAAGCCTAGAGACTTAGAAGGGTTAATCATATGATTCAGCCATGCCTTAAGACTTAAAGAAATCACTTACCCTATAGCCTAAACCAAATCCATATGCACCTTCTCAAATCAAACCCAGATTCAAATCTCAAACCAAATCTCAAACTCAAATTCAAATTCCAAATCTAATTCTAAATTTGACTTTAAATGATTGAAACCCAAAATCAAATTCAAATCCTAAGATCCTTCCTAAGCCATATGAACCACCTTCATAAACTTAGCCAAAACCCCCCTTTAAATCAAATCAAATTTAATTAATTTCCTTTATAAATCAATTATTCCTTCATTTATATTCACAAATATAAATGAAATCCATATCCAAATGATCAAAACTAAATCAAACTAAATCAAATTGAACCAAAACCTTCCACCATGATTGTCGATCACCCTACGATGATCAATTATAATTAATTGGGTCAAACCAAGTTCATTTGGTCCTTTGACCAAGTCAACCTTTAGCCCAAATGAAACCTAAACTAGCCAAAACCCATCATATACCAAATTCATTGAAACCATTGATCCAAACACACTCATAAACAATGATTGAACATGACTAAACTCTCAATTGAGCCAAACCAAATTCAATTGACCATTTAACCCAAGTTGACCCAAATTGGCCTAAAAAGCCAAAATGGGTCAAATCCCAATCTTACCCAAATTGATTGCAACTAATGACTCAAGTTCATTTCAAATTGATTATTGAACTTGACCAAAGCCATAATTGAGCCTAATTTGACCAATTTGTCAACTTGACCCAACCTAGCTCAAATTGACCTAAAGGGTCAAACTAGCCAAAATTTGAATTAAATCCAAATTGATTCAAACCAAAGGCTACGTTCATCTTCAATTAGCCAAGTGAACATGAATTAACCTATAACCTAAGCCAATTTGACCAATTTTGATCAAATTGATCAACTTGACCCATTTGACCCATTTGATTCCAAATGAGCCAAAATCAATCCTGAGCCAAATTAAACCAAATTGATCATACCAAAATACTTCAAATCATCATTTGAACTTAGCCTAAGCCTTGGTTTAACCTAATTTGACCAACAGGACCCAATGTGACCCATACGACCCAAATTGAGCCAAATCCCTTGAAACCAAGCTATAACATATTGGGGGCTGATCAAACCCGACCCAAACCCATTTGGGATTAGCATAAAATCAACCCAACCCAATCAAATCCCACATAGGATTCCACCGAACCTCATTTAATTCTCCCCATCACATGCATTCAACTCCCTCCATCCATGGAATTCAATGGAGCTGATCATATGGCAGCAAAAGAGGACTTTGGAGCTAAATCCAAAGTCCTCAATCAAGCCATCATCCATCACAACCACCTCGCCATCACATTTATTCAATTTTTGGCCATCCCCTTCAAAGGAAAAAAAGAAGGCTCATTCAAAATGATCCTGAGTTCATTCAGCTTCCAAGAGCTTCCCCAAGCAAAGAGCATCCCTTCCCCCATCTTCTTTGAGTGATTTTTGAGCTAAAAAACACAAAACTGAAGCTTTTTCGGTGAGGAGGCAGCAACCATTTGTAAAGATGACGTTCCAAAGGGGAGGCAAAGGTTCAAACTCATTCTAAAGCTTCCTCTCACACCTAGGAGTTCACTTGGATCTTCACTGCCCCCGGAAACCATCCCAAATGAGGTAATTTCATCAAACTTTAGTTGACTGTAGGATCTTTTGTTTGCTAAAATGTGTACATTATTTTAGGATATTTCTTTAGATCACCCTTGTATTTTTCATCTTACATCATTCCCATATATTTTGGGACATTTTTTGATGAATATCGCCAGAAAATTGACCCCAAATAGCCCAAATCAGGCTTTTTTTTTCCTTTATTTCACTATTTTCATGCTCTAGTTTGTCGAATTCGGAGAAAGAGAGCAGCTGTCTTCCGATCCCACATTCAGGGGATCAAACGATCCTGATATTGCTCTAGAATCACATGATTTAGCCCCTCAAATCATTTGGCATGATCTAGACCATTTGATCACACGATCGAATGGTGGTCATCATAGCATCATAGGCCATTTCGCTCACACGACAGATGGTGTTGTGCATCGCGTACCTCATGCGTGCGATCATGCGTCGCATGGCACCATGCACCATGTGGTACCACCTGGGCCAACTAGTGCACACATTCTTTTGCATTATAGTCGCTGTGACTTATAAATAGGAAAATCAGATTTTTCTAATTTTAAAATTATTTAAAATGCATCAAACTTCAAAATTCATAAAAAAAAAATAAAAGACTTATCAAAAAAAAACTACAAATAAGGAATCATTGGATTCATATTTCTGAGAGGAATCCAACAAACTAAAATTCATCAAATTTACCTGAATGGTTTGAGCTAAATTTAAGTTTTAATAAAAATCAAAATTTATTAATTACTCAAAAAATAAAAATTTGATTGAGGTGAAATTTTTAAGGATTAAAATTAGGCTTAAAATATACTTATCATAAACATTTCAAGATAAAATAATAGCTGCATTGAAAGATATTAAATTTAGAATTTCAAATGGTCTATTTTAATTAAATAAATCTGTATACCTTATAAAATTTGGTTAAATCAGCTGAAACTTTAGAAATTCATAACTAATCCTACAAAAATCTAAAAAATACAAATGAGAGCTCATTTTAAAGGTATTTCAGAGTAGAATCTAGGAAAATTATTATTAATTGATTTGAATAGTGATTTAGGCTTAATTAATGTTTTATTAAAAATTTAATTAGCTTAATTACTCCTTAATTAATCACCCAATTATCTCAAATTTTTTGTAGATGTTTGGGGGGATGGCCTCTACCTTCCCTAATTTTTTGAAGATTTTATTGGTTGCTTAATTAGGGAAATCATTTGATCAAGCCTTAATCACTCTCTTAATTTAATTAGTGATGATTAGTGAACAAATAGTGGTTTAATTAATTATTTAAGCCTAATTACCTCAAACACATGGTAGGGATGTGATTGGGATGCTTTTCCTAATTCATTTCCTAAGTTTTCTTTACTTTTAAAGTCAAATTAATTAATAATTAATGAAGTAATTAATCTCCAAGATAAAAATCAGAGCTTAAGTGATCAAATATGGAATTTAAGGATTGAGATTAATACCCCCTTTCTTGATCTTTTTCTTTAAGATTAATTTCATTTTATTAATTGAACATGCTTAATCAAATGGATTAATAAGCTTAATTAACTTAACCTAAAATTCACTTCATATCTAAATAACCCTAATTAACTCTTAGGTAGCTCTTTGGGTGTTCAATAACCCAAAGTGAGGAATTTAATGAAATTATGATTAGCTTATATGTATAAGAAAATCATAAGAGTAATTAATTATACTTAAGCCTAATTAACTATTAATCACGAGCCAAATGCATTAGGCCCCTTTCATTTCTTAGAAGCATTGCTAATTTACTTTTCATGTGATTGCATGTCATATTGGTTCATTATTAATTAGTTAATTAACATAAAGTGATATTAGTATGGTTAATTAATTCATTTAATTTACACCTTAACCTAATTAAACCATAAAATCAACTTAACAACTCTTCATTAAACCAAATTAACTCACACATGGGGAATGGGGTTAGGATTAGCAAATCTCTTTCACATTCCTTAAACCAAATCAAACCTAAAATTAAAAATGATATTAAAGAATTTTGGTTTATTTTAAATGACTTTATTTAGTATGATTGTCCTTAGGAATTAATTGAAATGAATGAGATCATGTACTTATGTTGTTTTATTTCTTTCCATTCATGTTAAATATTGCTTGTCATATGTAATCATGCATTCATTTCTTTTAAAAATTAATTAAATAAAATGTTTTCTTTTATGTCAAATTGCATGTGTTGACCTAAATTAAGATTATGAATGGCTATTATATTAAACCAAAAACTATTTTCAAAACCTATAAATCAAATATTATAAATGAAGTAATGCTAATTACAAATATTTATAATCTTGCATGTGATAAAAGCATAAGATGTGTAATATGAAGTTCTCTTTCCCTACTTTAATGTGGATTCACATAGGATTTGTAAGTGTATAGTTCATTTGAAAAGAACATCACTTGCCTAAATCTATTCTTATGCATCTCCATGTTAAGACTTAAAATTTTATATTACACATGTAAATCATACAACAAATTAAACATAATTTCTTGCATGATTCCCTATCCATTTGATTCTTTTTGTACATTTATATGTATTTGAGAAAAGTCGTATATTAGTCGGACATCCCAGTTGCGAGGCTTTAAGTAGCCCTATTAGGTCTTGTACTACCAAGTGTAGAAAAAAATGGCATCGCACTCACTTAAAACTTTTATACATATGCATGTGCGATGTGCCTAATGAAAAAAGAATCATAAATCAAATAAATAAAAAATAAATTTTGCATGGATTTGCTTATCCTTATAGTTATTCATACATTTATATGTATCTAAGAAAAGTGGTATATTAATCTGGACATCTTGGGGCTGTGAGTCTTTAAGTAGCCCCAAGTAGGTCTTGTACCTTACGCCCCTGTTGTAGAAAATAATGGCATCGTACTCACTTAAAACTTTTATACATGTAAATGTGTATTTAGCTAATGGATGAAAAATCCCTCTTTTCTACATAATAAAACATGCATTCACAACTCAATAAAAAAATGAAATATTTAAATCTCCAAATACACTTCTTTGCATTCATCATCAAAGTGTGCTAAGATTTACATTGCATGTATAGATATGCTTAAGATTATTCATATGCATCATATACATGATGGAAAAAAATGAATAGGTGTGTGTTATGTGATAGTAATCCATCCTAATTGATCTTAAGATGCCTTTCTTATTGAATAGGGATATTTAGAATGAACCTAAACTTAGGGTTAATTAAAATACATAATAAACCATTCACTAAAGAAAATTCATTAATTAACTTACCTTAGACATGACTTAAGGTAGGGATAAAAGGGAGACTCTCTCTCTCTCTCTCTCTCTCTCTCTCTCTCTCTCTCTCTCTCTCTCTCTCTCTCTCTCTCTCTCTCTCTTTCTTCTCTTTATAATGCTTAGTTGCTAAGTGTAGGCCATATGAAATAAAAGAAAATACTAAGTAAAAATCCTTAAATCAACTAAACCACTTAAAGAGAAATCAACCCTTTATAAATTAAATCTTTCACACTAAGCAAATCATAACTCTAAAGCTTAGTTAGGATATACCACACAAGCTCTAACACATGCACATTAGGCTAAGTCACCATTTCTAGCTTTATATTGGGGCAGTGCATGGTTTATTCTCTCTTATGGAGGTGAACCATATACTCATCTTTGCCTTAGATTTAGGTCGTGCTTTGGCCCTCGCCAAAGCTCCCTAAATTTAGGATCTGAGACTGTTGTTTCCATTTGTGGGCTACAAGCATAAATCATCACCTCTTAGGTATTTTCATAATCTTGTGTTGTTGGATTATAAGTCCTAGCTCTCTAATAAAATTTCAACTCAAACAAATAAATCTCTTCAATTTCAAATATATAAAGCCCAATTATAGGGTAGATTGGAATGCTCACTAAGCTCCCTAGTATTATGAGCATTCCCTACTCATGTCCTTTTGACTTCCAAAAATAAGTCTCTCCTTTTGAACTTTCCCAATTGATTTTCCAAATACAACCAATCCTTTGATCCTGCCTTTTTTAATTCTTTGGAACAACAATAGCTACTTTAATCAAGAGTATTAAGGTTCACTTCCACTTAAGATATGATATATAGAGGCTTGCCTCCATAAAAACTTAACGAAGTTTAAATAAATCTACTTTACTTTTCCATGTAAAGTAGGGAAAAAATCTATGGTATATTCGAAGACCCATCATGCCTTAGGAGTCATTATTAGGTGATGAGGTCCATTATAAGGCAGTGACTTCTATCTATCGAGATAGTACACTATTTCTTAATGTTGTACCTGATCACCCTAATGAGTACATCTACAGATCTGTGTGGTGTCCCCTCACATATACACATGAAGCACCAAACACCAAAAATAAACACCATAGTATAATTCATGTTTAACTTGATTATTGTTCATATTTATTATTCATTAATTGTTTCCATAATATGCTCTATATATGTCATACGCAATTTTGATTATACAAAGTATGGTTGCAGTCTATGTCCTAAACTCTATTCTACTTCTATGAATGCATTTTTTTAACATATTTGTCATTTAACACAAGATGTTTGGTATTTTTCATAGTTTACATACAACATATGTCATTATTTGAGCACTCACAGTCACATCAACTCGTGAGGTACCACCAGTTGAGATGGAAAATTTGGAAGAGAGTCTTAATCAAACATCTCAATAAATTGTTGAAAGTACTAGCTCTGTACTAGAGTTGCAAGCTAAGAAATCTAGAAAGAAAAGAAAAGGTGTGTGGGAGTACTTTATGGAGGTTAAAACTATATCTAAGCGTGTTGAGATTCCTTACTTGCAATGTATGTCCTGCGGAGTTAAGTTCCATAAATCAAAAATAGGCACAACTTCATAATTTCTCAGACATGTCAAAGATTGTGATAAAATTAAATCAAAAGGTTAACAAGCTATTGATTTATCAGATAAAAGGAATAAGCGATTGAATTTCTTCCCAATTGATTTTGCTAATGATTTTGGCATTTCTATTTTTCATGATCCTAAAAACTATGATCAAAGACAAGTTAGAGAAATCATTGTAAGGATGATTATTGTTCATGAATATCCTTTTATGATGGTAGAGCACACTTGGTTCAACATATTATTAAAATTTGTGAATCCTAACTATGAAAGTGTGTCTATAAACACCATTAAAAATGATTGCATGCAGATTATGATGTTGAGAAGGAGAAACTTAAGACTTATCTTAATGGTATTCAAAGAGTTTCATTAACATCAGATTGTTGGACATCTAATCAGACAATAGGATATATGTGTTTGACTATTCATTTCATTGATGAATTATGGAATATTCAGAAAAGGATTATTAATTTTATTGAACTTGGCCCTCCTCATATTGGGACTTTTATCTGTGATGCTATATATCACTGTTTGTTAGAATGGAATCTTCAAGATAAAGTCTCCACAATTACTCTTGATAATGCTAGTAATAATGATGTTGTAGCTTCTTGTCTTACAAATAACTTTGAATCAAGAGGAAAACTATATTTCTATGGTCATTTTTTCATATCAAGTGTTGTACACATATATTGAATATAATGGTGCAGGATGTTTTGAAAGAAGTTCATGACATAATTTATAATATTAGAGAGTCACTTAAATATCTAAAAAAATCTCCTATAAGGCTACACAAATTTGTTGATGTTGCAAATTAGGAGTGCCTACTTTACGATCTCTTTGTATTGATGTGTCAACATGTTGGAATTCAACTTATATGATGCTTGAGTCTACTTTTTATTTCTTATACTTTCTTGACTCATTATGCAACTAGAGATTCAAATTATAAGTGGATATCACTAGATTCTGATTGGTTGAGGTATGAAAAAATCAAAAAGTTTTTATCAATTTTTAATAATGTCACGCAAATAATTTCTACCGCAACATATCCAACCTCAAATAATTTTTGTCTAACTGTTATGTATGTTAAGGAGCTTCTTTGGGAAGAATCTAGATCTGAAGATGAATATATGAGAAAAATGACAACAGTTATGAAAATAAAATCTGATAAATATTGGGGGGAGTTTAATCTACTAATGTCTATTACAACAGTTCTTGATCCACGCTTAAAGTTGAAGTTCATTTCATGTACATTTCCTTAAATCTATGAAGCACATGAACTTGATTCCCAAATTACAGCTGTTGAAGAGGCTCTTTGGGAAATACATGCAATATATGCTATTGAGAGTTCTACAATTACTACAATGAATGATTCACTCAATATGGGGTGTTTCCAAATCTATTATAGATCCTCTTGGCACATCTCAATTTGATTGTATGCTAGGTTTTAAAGATTTTGTTATCTCATCTGGTTCCATAGAGCCTGCTAAGTATGACCTATAGGTGTATATTGAAAAAGGGTTATTTATTTGCAATAATGAGTAATTTGATATATTAGAATGGTGGAAGATGAACACATTAAAATATACATGTTTGTCTATCATGATTCGTGATATTTTATCAATTCTAATAACAACTATTGCTTTTGAATCCGCATTCAGTGCTGGTGGAAGGGCAGTAGATGATTATAAAAGTAGTTTATCTGCCAAGACAATTAACGCATTAGTTTGTGCATCTAATTGGATCAGATCATCCCAAATAAATGCTAAAACACCACTGGTGAGTGCTTCATATGTAGAATCGTGCAATTTAATATTGTTATTCCATTGTATCTATTTTGCATTTTAACATTTTTTTTTTCACAACAAGAAATTTTGGGGGAAAATCTGTGTATTCCCTTGGGTGATTCTTGAGCAACAAATATGATTTTTTTGAGTGTTCCCTTGGGGGAGGAAAAATTTTTTTCCAACAATGCTTTTTTTGGACTTGGTTATACTAAAGATATACTATTAGCTTACTTTAGGTTGACTTATATTTATGCCTTATTGTGTAATATTTTTCTATTATTACTATTTTTTGTAGAGAACTTATCGAAGTGAGGCAATGATGATTAAAAATGCTCTGATAGTTCAATGTTGCTTCGTTGCTTATTGCCTTCATTTTGGTTTGTCATTTATGCATGTAACCCTATAGTGAATTGAAATTTATTTATTTTTTTAAATTGTTCCTCTATGGTTTGGATGCATGCAATTTTTCAAGCTTATGTGGGACTTTTAAGATGAAGAGCATCAAATACTTTTATGTTCCAACCTTTATCTCTCTATATTTGGAATGGCATGTTAAAGTTAAACATGCAATCATATAGAGTGTGCAAGGTTAAGTGTTATAATTAAATATGAGCCTCTCAAGTTTCAAAACTCCTATATTTTCATTCAATTATAGCATCAATATATTCATTCAACCCAAAATAGGTACACCACATTATTTCATTGTATTTTTTGCATACATACCACACAATTCATATGCATTTACATATCTTACACTGAAACTTTGATATTTATATTTCTAATACTTCATCTATGGATGAAGAGATGCATTCATTTTTAAAAAAGTAATAATAATGATCGGTAACACATGGTATTTTTGGCTTGCCTTTATCTACTAAAAGCAGAGATGGGAGAAGCAGGAATGCAAGATGTTATCTGAGGTATGTTAGACATGTTTTATCTCAGGGTGTTATATTCAATGTCAAAATTTTTACTTTACTACAGGTATTGTCATGATGGCACCAGCAATAAAATTTGAAATATTAATTCAAATGAGAACTTGTTTTACAAATTACATATCTTGTTATTTTCTAGATTGTTTGGCTATTGATGCTTTTGCTAGTTGTTTTTATGCTCTAAGTAGGGTCGTCAAAACATTTTGTTGTTATTCTATTTGGTGGCTGGTTTTGTTTACCTGCCTTGGTTGTTGCTCTTTCGGCTGGTCTCTTGGTTTTTTTTACCTACCTTGGCTACTGCTCTTCCAGCTGGTCTCTTGGTTTTGTTTACCTACCTTAGCTGCTGCTGTTTTGGCTGATCTCTTTGCTTCTACTTCTAGTGGTTGTTTAGCCTATTTTACATGTAGGTGTTGTCATTGTTCTAGTGTTGGTTCTTTTTCTAGACTGTTTGGCTGTTGATGATTTTGCTAGTTATTCTTTTGGTCTAAGTAGGGCTGTCAAAACATTTTGTTATTATTCTAATTGGTGGTTGTTGTTTTTTTACTTGCCTTGGTTGCTGCTCTTTCTGCTAGTCTCTTTGCCTCTACCTCTAGTGGCTATTTAGCCTATCTCAAACATGTAGTTGATGTTCTAGTGTTGGTGTTTCTTCGTGATTAGTTAGCTATTGTGGCTTATGAGGGCTATGATTGCTATGATGTGGACCTTTTACTGGGTTTTGTTTGTTACTAAGATTGGTTGGCTATGGCGATGTTGTTGCTTTTTATGCTTATGGTGGTTAAAAAGGCTTTGAAGGCTACGATGTATTGATGTTCATATAAGTTTTTTCTTTGGCTGGTAGCATCTTATGTGATTGTAACCTTCCTTAGAAGTTGGATGCTCACTTATTTGTTGCCCTTATTGTTGATTAATAATTATTAGAATGAATGTTTTTTTTTGTTGCTCTGAGCCTGAGCCTTCTATGCCTTTTATTATGGATATTAGTCTTATGTTTTTTTTCTTCATTAATTCTCTTCTCAAGTGTTTCTGTAAATTATTTTCTCTTCTCCTTTCAGGGTGTTGGACCTTGAATTCTACCGATCTTTTTCAAGTTCTCTTCAACCACTGCTATCTTTTTTAGTTTTCACTTTTCACTTTTTTTTAGCTATTTTTTATTTTTTGCTTTCTTGTACTTAGATGGGGATTTAGCTCTTTAGTCATCTAGTAGCTCTAAGAGCATTAGATCTTCGAGAGTAATCCCCCATAATGACTTTGTATCCCTTTCTCTAGTTAAATTAAATTTCAGTTTGTTTTTTTTTCAAAAAAAAATATGTTTAATTGTATGTCAATTTATTCACATTTATAGCTAATATTTTGTTATTTAGTATGCAATCATTTATTAGAAAATTTTGATGTGGAATGTATATTATAAATTGGAACTTGGAAGAATCATTTAATGTTAATAAAATGTTTATATTAATGTATTTTTTGGTTATTTATAGCTAAAATTTTAATTCCAGGTTTAATAGTTCAAGATTTTTTAAAAAAAGTTAGTTTTAGTGCTTCATATGATAAATTCGAGCCTATTTCAAGCTTCTTCTTGAGCTAAAGTTGAGCTGATTCAAGCAAACAAATAAACGAGCCAGATTCGAGCCAAACACGAATAAATTTGAGCTCAAATGAACAATAATAAGCTGAACACAAACATCCTCATCAAGAGTTTAACTCAAACATGAGCTGAACATGAACACAAATAAATGTAAATAAGCCAAACACAAATAGAGTCTGAGCTCATTCATGTTCAGCTCATTTACACCCATAATTTTGGGTAAGTAAGGTGAGCTGCTGCTACTGCTACTGGATTATCACCTTCTTCAAGCTATCTTTAGCAACTTGCAAATCTTCCTTGATGTTGGAGGTTTGAGCTGCCTCAGGCAGCTGCAAAGAGAGTTTATTGATCTTAGAAATAACTTTTTTAGAGATTCAGGATAAGGTAATATCTCGACCTCCTTTTATCTTAAGAGGATCGGAAGTATCCCCAAGAATTACTTTAATATAATTGGATGGCTGTTCTAATAAGTATTCCTTAGGGATAACTATAGTGCCTGACTTGTAGTTCTTCTCAAGCAAGTCCTTAAAAGTGATACAATCCTCTAAGACATGATTAATCATGCAGTGGCAGGAGCAATAGTTAGGATCATTACTCTTGCCCAGTTCCTCCGGCCTCTTGGGCTATGGTAACTGAAAGTCAGGTTCCTTTAAGGGATTCTTCAAGATTTTTCTAACTACCTCCCTCTTGAATGAATATGACTTATTTAATCTATCAGCAAGAGTAGGTGGGGAATAGCTACCTGGCGGTGGATATGAGTACCGCTATTGGGTATACTACTGAGGTGGTGTGAATGGCTGTTGTGGTAGTTTTGGCGGCTGTGGTGGCTGATATGGCAGCTGAGGTGGTGGCAAAGGAGGCTGCTAAGCTTGGGGCCTCTCATACTAGACTCTGGCTAGCTGCTTCCCTCTATCAATAGACACAATTTTTCCTAGCTTCTTCATGAACACCTTCTATGACTTGGCCCGAGATGATTGTTCAGGAAAGGGCAACTATTTGGTCTCCTCTTGCAAGCTAGCCGCCTTATTGATTAGTTTCTCAAATGTCATGATGGTAATGCCCTTAAGCATGAAGGCAATCGGGCCATGAATATTCTTGAGAAAAATCTCAATGGCATGTTGTTCAGACATCTGCGGCTCACATTTCATGCTCAAGTTGCGCCACCAGAGAATATAATCAACAAGGGACTCATTGAGATTTTGCTTTGCTATAATGAGGTCACCTACAGTCACTCTTTGCTAAGCTCTAGCAAACCTCTTGATGAAGAGGTGATCCAACTAAGTAAAAGTCCTCATCAAACTATTGGGCAGTTCGATGTACCAATTAAATGCAACCCCTACTAGGCTATTGACAAAAAGTCTAAACAAGAGTGTGTCACACCAGATTACAACCCACTAGTGTGCAATATGAGGGTTCCCACAGCCATCAAAGATCTTCAAGGAAGGTGGCACAAAACCCTTTGGTTATTGAACTATATCGAATTTTTTTAGATATGGTCTACCCTTCAAAATGAATGAGCTCCCCCTAGCTTGCGCCATCGCTTCCCTCACCTGCTACTCTACCATATGCTTAATATCTTTTTCATGCATGGAGGTTCCATATGTGACCTTCCTATGCAAGTTACCAGCATCATCCCCTACGGGAGTGCACCTAGGATGGTCTAAAGTATGCACCAACTCTGATTTGTCGGCTACCATAGAAGAAGGTTGTGAAATTGGGGCTGAGATCTATAATGCTAGAACCACTGCCATCAACTTTTCTACTTTCTTCTCCATCCTATCAATGTGATCATCCTTCTTACTGAGTTGGTGGAGGAGGTACTGAGTAGAGTGAGAAGTGTCACCTTCCTCGAGCACAACACCTTTTTGGTTAAGCGGATCCCGTTGTAAGGACCCTCATGTATTAACCATGTGGACGACTGTGTCATCCAACATGTCATCCTCATCACGATCAAAGTAGACTCTACCCTCCTCTTGATCTGAATGGTCACTCCTGAGAATCTATCTCTTCTTGGCAAAGTAGTTCTCTAATATGTCATCTATTGACCAATCTACTATTCCTGGCTGGACCGGCATGAACACTCACTGGACTTTAGGCATGTTCCTCTAACTATGCACGGATCTTTGCCACTAGCAGACTTCTCACTGGGAGGATCAACTATCATGGGGAGTATGTCATGTCCCTCTCCTCTCCTCCCTCATGCGGTGGAGGTGGTGCAACCACGACACTCTTAGTTCATTACTCCTTCTTGACCAGTAGGTAAAGGTGGGGAGCTCAATCTCACCTCAGTGGAGTGGATGAGATGGGATCCTTGGGTCATAGAATCACTATGGGGATGGTCTTTCCCAGATGAGGCGAATCTTGGCGGGAGTAGTGGATGTTGCAAGCTGAACGAGTGATGGTGGATGGTGAGTGGAGTGGTGTGATGGAAACATCTAAATGATTGGCCTGGGGTGATGATCGAAATCCATCAATGGAGGCCACGACCTCTCTCTCTCTTGCCTGCCTAGGTTGATGCTCGAGCCTCCACCGCTCTCTCCCTGTGGATCTGACCCTTAATGCTCCTGAGGATTACAGATCTCAAGTCAAATAATGTATGACTCACAAGCTAGCTCATAACTGAAGAACATCTTAAGACGGCATGGGGCCTCCTTCTTAGCCGGTGTCTCAAAGTGTGATGGTGGTGGAGCTGATGTAATGATCTTCCTGTAATCCTCCTCTCCATCTGAGGCTGATAGGGGGTGAAACTTACTACCACTCAAGAGTGGAGAGGTCTCACGGGGAGAACCCTCCTCAGCTATGTGGGAGGTAGCATCAAATTCCCTAGCTGCTCACTCACGGTCCCGCTTGACATTTCTATTTATTTTACTGTGTTGGGTGCATGTGAGAAAAGTAGAGTGAGAGCTTGAACCTACCTCGAAGGTAGAGAAGACTATCTCAGAAGCTAATGTAGTCTTCCCCTTTGGGGTGACCAAAGAGGAGGTAGTAGATCTCACTGGAGCTATGACAAGGAGGTGAACCCATGTTGAGCATGGTACCGCACTAACAGATTAAGGTGGGAACCATGGTAGCCTTCCTCTTCAATGAGGGGAACTTAGAGTCAGAAGGAATGTCGAAGCAAATAAGTGGCATCTGTCCCACCACCTCCTCCCTACTAACAACTGTGAGGGTTGTCCCCTCACAAGTAACTCGAACTCCCTCAAAACCACAGCCAAAGTAAATCAGATGTGTGGCAACAGTTGTGGTGAGATTGGCCTGATCCAAGGCCAAATCCACACCAGAGGGGAAGGAGAAAACAAACTTGCCGGAAGTCATAATAATTATACTAACTTAAGGCTAAAAAGACTAACAGTGTTGTAATCACTATAATTTTTAAAATGTAATTAAGTAAGATCATTGCTTTAATACTTGTCTTTAATCATTGACTTCTAAATTAAATTTGAAATTCGAACCCACACTTTATAAATTTAGGTATGTTAAGTGGGGTTCATTGAATTTTAGAGAGATTTTTGATAATTGGAGAAGAGACTTTGGTCATATGATTTTGATTTAGAACCCATACTCAACCAATTCAAGTAGGTTGACATGAGTTTAAATATTTTTATAGAGACTTTGGAGATATATATATATATATATATATATATATATATATAAGTTGTATGTCTTCTTTAGAAAAATTGATTTGGAAAACCTTTGTTTAGCAAATTTTGGTATACTAAAAAAATGGTTTCCAATTATATACTAAAAATTTTGTGAAAACATCTTTATTTGTGATGATTGGCTATGTGTGTGATATATGTTGATTTGATTTGAAAGTGAGGCTTCTTACTTAACAAATTTGGTATGTTAAGTGGAGGCCAAATGAGTTATGATTTGAAAATTAGGCTCTTACTTAACAAATTTGGTATGTTAAGTAGGAGCCAAGTGTGTTATGATTTAAAAATGAGGCTCTTACTTAACAAATGGTATGTTAAGTAGGAGCCAAGTGTGTTATGATTTGAAAATGAGGCTCTTGCTTAACAAATTTGGTATGTTAAGTAGGAGCCAAGTGTGTTATGATTTGAAAATGAGGCTCTTGCTTAACAAATTTGGTATGTTAAGTAGGAGCCAAGTGTGTTATGATTTGAAAATGAGGCTCTTGCATAACAAATTTGGTATGTTAAGTAGGAGCCAAGTGTGTTTGATTTGTGTTGATTTGCTTTCTCTTTTTGAAAAATTGGGGAACTCTTTGTTTGGAAAATATGGTATGTCAAATAGAGTTCAAATGTGTTGTGATTTTGAAAGAGGGGAATCTATTTAACAAATTTAGGTGTGCTAAATAGAGTTCAATTTGTTTTTATGATTTTTAAAAATGGGACTCCCCTTTGACAAATTTGGGTATGTCAAATGGAGTCCAAATGTGTTTTGATTTTCAAGACTTTGGAAAAGAGGAATTCTACTTAACAAATATGGGTATATTAAATAGAATTCAATTTGTTTTGATTTTCCAAAAAGAAAGGGAACCTTCATTTGACATATTTGGGTATGTCAAATGGGGGTTCAAATATGCCTTAATATTATGTGTGATTTTTGCTCTTGAAAAGAGAGAAACTCCAACTCTAGCACATATGGAATATGCTAAGTGGAGTTTCAATTTTATGTCATGATTTCATTTGAAAATAAAATATTCATTCAACAAATTTGAGTATGTTGAATGGAGATAGCTATTTTCAAAAATGTGCTTTTGAAAAAGTGATTTTTTTAAAAAAAAAAAATTTTGACTTTGATTTTGAAAAGAACCTCCATGTAACAATTATACGAATTGTTAAATGGGGTTTGGTTATATGAATTTCGTGCTTTTTGAAAAGTTCTTATGAATTTTGTGCGAATATTTTGTTATGTGAATTTTGAAAAGTGCTTTTTTTAAAAAAGTGTCATTTTGAAAAAAGAGGTTATTTTCTTAAGGATATGATGAACCTTACCTCACCAAGCTAGTGGTAAAGTGGTTCCAAATTTTAGTCATCTTCTTTCATTAGTTAATTTTATCTTTTACCAATTGGGGGATCCAATAGGGGCTTCAAGACCTATAATGAGTGAGGTCCTAAAACCTATAGGATGTTGTCTAACTTTGCTTAAGAATGAAATAAGCTAAGTGCCAACAGAAGGAAAGATAGTCTCAGACTCATATAAAATAGAAGTCTACAATCGATGCTTTGAGACAACAATTGTCTATTAGAGATGGAGAGAGGAACCATCCCTAGCGGAGTCGCCAGAAAAATCTGTGGTGTTTATTTTTGAGATGTATATGGGGGACACCACGCAGATCTGAGGGGGTACTTATTGAAGTGATTGGGTATGATATTGAGGTATTACATGCTATCACAAAAGATAGAGACATCACCCTTCAATGGATCTAATCACCATATAAGGACTCCTAAGGCATGGTGGGTCTTTGAATATACCAAAAAATTTTCCCCTACTTTACATGGTTGAATAAAGTAGGGTTTATATTAAACTGGGTTCTAAAGTTTCCTATCGGGGCAAGGCCCTTTAGTTAATTACATCCTAAGGAAGGTGAGTTCCTTAGGAATACTCTCGATTAAAGTAGGCAATTGTTGTCTCCAAAGATTTTAAGGGTAAGACTATCAATAAATTGGCTATATTTGGTAAGTCAATTAAGAAAGATCAAAAGGAGAGACTTATTATCAAAACCAAAGGATATGAGTAGGGAATGCTCATGATACTAAGAAACCTAGTGAGCACTCCAAACTATCCTATAGTTGGGCTATTATTAATTTAAAATTAGAGCGAGTTATTTGTTTGAGTTAAAATTTTATTAGATTACTAGGGCTTATAATCCAATAATACAATATTATGGAAATGCCTAAGAGGTGAGGATTTTTTGCTTGTAGCCTGAAGAAAATACCTACCTCAGATCCTAAATCTAGGGAGCTTTGATATAAGCTAAGGCACAACTAAAATCTAAGCAAAGAAGAGTATATGGTTTACCTCTATAAGAGACGGTAAACAACCCGACTGCTGGACTTATAACCGCCTGGAGTGGCAACTAGCTAACTCCTCCTACGCTTTAAAATCATGTAGGCAAGTCTTATGATTTTGTAAGATAGTTGGGTTGTTATTTATTTAAAAAGAAACTAAAGTCCTTAAACCCACTCCCTAAGAGACTAGATCATGAGTGGTATGAGCAATGACTTAGTCTAATGCAAATCTTTTCAATTTTTATTTGATCTTGGACACTTCATTTTGACCAAGGCCATAGGATTTTTATTTGTCTAAATGCATGATGAAATGAGGTTATGGGCTAAATCAAAGAGAAATATGTGTTTTTCACCACAGACAAAACCGTCAAAGGTCAAGTCTTCCCTTATCGTGCAAGGATGGAAACTCTCTCTTAGCAAGAGTGAAACAATATGAATGCATGATGTTAAACATACAACATTCAGTTAAGGGGTTGCTAAATCTTTTAATTAACTTAATTTAATGCCTAGGCTTTAAGTGAGATTATGAGTTATTTAGAAAATTTAGTTATGAGTTGTAGTTAGGTAAAAGATTTATTTTTTCCTAAGAGCTTAATCGGATCCAGGCCACACATTAAATCACCATTCATAAAGAAACTAGAAAGTGGCATGCCATTTTTATTGCACAATTTAAACATAACATCAATCAATTTTATAACTCTAACACAAAAGAATAAGAGGCCGGTGTAGTCGGGTACTATCATACAAACCGAAAAAGATAAATGGGTAGCCGAGCTCTACCCTTATACAACCCGGAATATGAAAGAATAATTACAATTTACAAATGATAAATGTTATGGGGGGTCTTCAAATCTTCAAGTCTTCATGTCTCCTTTATTTCTTCCAACCTTTCTCTTTTGATTAGGTAGTCTTCAAGGCATCACATGGCATCCCAGGGCTAAGCCTTCTAGCCAATGTTCATCATTATCCCCCCATAACACTAATCCTAATTCCTAATACAAAATTACATTAAAAAAGTAAAGTATATCTAATTACACCTACAAAACAAGTATTAGCTAAATATACCATACAACCCAAGCAGTTATATGCATAATTTGGACTTAGCACCTTTCACATGGGTAACCAAGCCCACCTATCCTAATTTGGATTATGCTTAGGGTTTAAGCAACCTACAAAAGAGAGCATTTATATTTATTTTAAGCACCCCTTAAGCACAATTCCCTGCATAAAATATGATTAGGCTAATCACGGCCTAATATCCAGTCTACGAAACATACACCCTAACATCCAGTCTAAAATAATACATCATAAAACTAAACATACATCACTCCATGCATCGCCATAACATAAAGCTAGAAATGGTGAGTTAATTCTAAAGTGTGTGTATTATGGATTGTGTGGTATGCCTTAACTAAGCTTTGTTATGATCTTTGTTAACCTCATTTTTTAAGATGAGCTCTCAACTCCATCTTGACAGATTCCTCTTAGACTTTAAGAGTTCTTAGTCTTAAGACACTTCTAGTATTGGGTGGACACTCAACCTAGCCCCAGAGACTTAGAAGGGTTAGCCATAGGAATAGGTCATGCCTTGGGGTGTTAGGAAAATTTTCCTACCCATGCTTGAACCACATTCCTCGCTTCCTTCCTTCAAGTCAAACTCCAAATCAAATCAACATTAAACCTAAATCAATTCCAGCCTAATTGATTTTCTCCAAACTCAAATCAATGCCACATGATTGAAGTCCATGATTGAAACACATGATTGAAATCCATGATTGAATTCCAAGTTGAAATTCCAAATTCCAAATCTTGCCTAAGTCCTTTGATTTTCCTTCATGGACTTAGCCTAAATCATATTCAAATCAATTCAAATTCATGAAATTTTCTCATAACTCATTTATATTCTCATTTATATTCACATATATAAATGAAATATAAATTCAAATTGTTCAAACTAAATTCAAGTTTAATTCACAAATCTTTCCTAAGTCACCTTAATTTCCATCTTAAGGACTTAGCCTGGATCATGATTAAATCAATTCAAATTCATGAAAATTTCTCATAACCCATTTATATTCTCATTTATATTCACATATATAAATGAAATATAAATTCAAATCAATCAAACTAAATTCAAAATTCAAATTCCTAATTCAAAATCCTTCTTTAGTCCTTAATTCTCTCTTAATGATTTAGCCTAAGTCATGTTCAAATCACTTCCAACTCACAAAATTTTCCCATGACCCACTTATATTCTCATTTATATTCACATATATAAATGAAATATAAATTCAAACAACCAAAACCAACTCCAAAACCCAAGTTCAAATTCAATCAAAATCCAACCTAAGCCTTTCAAGTCAAATTCTTAAACTAAGCCAAATCAACTTCAAATCCAGCCAAACTCTTGATTTTTCTTCATGATCCAATCAATCCTACAATCATGAATCCAAATATAAATAAAGCTTCATTCACTTAACCAAAACTCAATTCAAAAATCAAACCAAAATCCATTTCATGTTCACCCTTTGAACTTGAAATTGTCAAATGAATCAAAACCCATTTGACTTCAAACCACTTGCAAATGGATTTATATTTTAATCATAAGTCCATATGTAAGTTCAATCAAACTCAAATCAAGCTTTGACCAAGCCATTTGACCCACTTAGGCTCACTTGACCCAAAGTTACCTAAAGTACCCTTATGAACCAAATTCTAATCCTAACCAAATTGGATTGAATAAAACTCACCTAAGCCTCTCATCATGATCAACAATCATCATGAGATGATCAATCACTCAAATTGGGTCAAACCAAGTCAAACCTAAGGGTTGACCAAGTCAACACCTACCCAAAATGAAACCCAACATAGTCAAAATCCATCATAGGCCAAATTGATTGAAACCATCTAAGTTCATTCATGATCAATGTTTGAACTTGACCAAGTAAACATTTGAGCTAACAACCAATTGGCCACTTGAAGTTGACCCAACTTGACCTAAAAAGTAAAAATGTATCAAAACTTGATCTATGCCAAATTGATTGAAACCAATGGGTCAAGTTCATTCTAAAATACTTGTTGAACTTGACCAAAGCCTCAATTGGACAACTAATTCATTTAATCAACCTTGAACTTGACTAAAGTGTCATATTGAGCCAAATTTAAACTTAACCAAAATTGATTGGAAACAAAGATACTGTTGACCTCATTTTTAGAATGAGTTCTCAACCCCTCCATCTTAGACATATGACACCTCTTAGACTTTAAGGGATCCTTAGTCCAAAGACACATCTAGTGATTAGGTGGACACTCAACCTAACCCAAGACTTAGAAGAGTTATCCATAGGAATAGGTCATGCCTTAGTGTTAAAAATCCTACCCTATAGCTTGAACCACATTCCTTACTTCATTCCTTCAAGCCAAACTTCAAATCAAATCAACATCAAACCTAAATCAATTCTAGCCTAATTTTTTCTTTCCAAACTCCAATCAATTCCACATGATTGAAACACATGATTGAATTGAAATCCATGATTGAATTCCAAGTTGAAATTCCAAATTCCAAATCTTGCCTAAGTCCTTTGATTTCTCTTCATGGACTTAGCCAAAATAATCTTCAAATCAATTCATACTCATGATATTTTCTAATAACTCATTTATATTCTCATTTATATTCACTTGTATAAATGAAATACAAATTCAAATCAATCAAATCAAATTCAAAATCCTTCTTAAGTCCTTAATTCCCTCTTAAAGACTTAGCCAAATCAAGCCAAACTCTTGATTTTCCTTCATGATTCAATTAATCCTTCAATCATGAATCCAAATATAAATACAAACTTCAATCACTTGACCAAAACGGAATTCAAAAATCAAGCCAAAACCCATTTCATGTTCACCCTTTGAACTTGAAATTGTCAATTGAATCAAAACCTATTTGACTTCAAACCACTTGCAAATGAATTTATGTTTCAATCATAAGTCCATATGTGAGTTCAATCAAACTCAAATCAAGCTTTGACCAATCCATTTGACCTACTTAGGTTCACTTGACCCAAGTGACCTAAAGTACCCTTATGAGCCAAATTCTAATCCTAACCAAATTGGATTGAACTAAGCTCAGCTATGCCTCTCATCATGATCAACAATCATCATGAGATAATCAATCACTCAAATTGGGTCAACCAAGTCAAACAGGGTTGACCAAGTCAACTTGGCCAAAATGAAACTAACATCAAAAAAATCACCATAGGCCAAATTGATTGAAACCATTGATCTAAGTTCACTCATGACCATTGTTTGAACTTGACCAAGTCAATATTTGAGCCAAACCTAGCCCAATTGGCCACTTGACTCAAGTTGACCTAACTTGACCTAAAAAGTCAAAATGTGTCAAAACTTGATCTAAGCCAAATTGATTAAAACCAATGGGTCAAGTTCATTCAATCACTTGTGAACTTGACCAAAGCCTCAATTGAGTAGACCTAACTGCCAATTGACCTTGAACTTGACCTAAAGGGTCATATTGAGCCAAATTCAAACTTAAAAAATTGATTAGAAACAAAGAAACCAATCCACTTCACTAACCAAAACCTACCCATGACCCACAATCAAATAGGTCAAATGGGTCAAATTGGTCAACTTTACCCATTTGACCTAAATGAAGTCATATGAACCAAATTCAAACCTAAACCAAATTGAATCAAACCAATGCCACCAAAGCATTTTAATATGAACTTGATCCAACCCTTGGTTTGACCTAATTTGACCACTTGGTCAACTTGACCCAAGTTGACCCATTTTGACCTAAATGGGTCAACATGAGCCAAACCATATCAAATGAACTCCAAATCCAATGAAACTTGGCAAAACCTATTTTCTCAACATACCAAACATACCCAAATTCAAAAACTAGCCAAATGACCATTTTACCCCTAGGCCATAGAGTAAATTTTGGTTAATTCTACTTGGAATTTGGTCAAATCCTCTTCATACCTACTTGATACTCTTCTAGTGGATCAAGTGAACACTAGGGAGAGTGGTGCACCCAACCCAATGGGTTTGGGTTAGCCCAACCTGACCTAATGGCCAAACCGTCGATGTGCATGGAAATGGCCACATGGGAATCTTCTTTACACTCAAATGGAGCACATGGGGAGTTCACCATTCCACTCCCTTGCCAAAAACAAACTCAAGGACAGTCCTAACAGCCTAACAAACCCTTTGAGTCAAGGCAATTGGATCAAAATGACAAGCCTATGCTTAGCTATCCGATTGCCAAAGGGGGCGATATATTCCCCCTAATTCATTTGAATCTTCACAGAGCCATTGTCGATTGAGTGTTAGGAAGTCAGAGGAGCCATTTACAAGTGATCCTAAGCTTCCTATATGGAGTTTCAATTTCCATCTTCTCGATTGTCCTTAAGTGAAAACAGGGGAGCTCCATTAAAAGTCCATTTTACTCCACACCTAAAACCAAGCCAATACCCTTTGCACTCCCTGGGGAATCGAGCTTGCCCAAGCTCTCTTTCAAAAGTGAAGCAAGGAGAATCATGACCAAAGCCAAGCTCACTTGAAGGAGGAGATGACCATGGGATAAGATCCAACCTCAAACTAAAACTTTTTCAAGCTCATCTCCATGAAGCTTCTCAAGAATCGAGCATGGCGATCAACTGTGAGGTTAGCCATTTTTTATCATTAAACTCAATGTGGTGTGGAGCTTTTGTGAAATGTTAATCTCATAAGATCATTTACATGTAATGTTGCATGGTGATGGTGTGGGTAAATTTTCATCTCAATCAGAGCTTCGAGCTCAAATCAAAAACATGGGCGGTGTCCATGACTCATAGCGACAGAATGGATCTCATATCCATGCATTTTGGATGGACAGCCGAGATTAAAATGCAAGATAAAATTATTTTTTTAATCCTCTCATCATGGCTTAACCGTCATCCTTGATGAGCGTAGGAAAAGCGTAAACCATGGCCTTGATGCAACATTTTAAATAATGTCAGGACATGTGTAAGCGCATGCGTCATGCATGCGTGTGGTGATTAATAATGGATTAATTTATTTAATTCTAATTCACCTATGCTTCTAAAATTCATATCTCAACATAAAAATAAGAAAATATGAAATAAATTACATTAGAAAGATAATTGAACATAGAATTTTCTAAAATTGATTTTGATTGATTTTGAATAGTTCTTTTCTCTAAATTTGGGGTTTATTAAGAATGATTAATTTATTAATTATTCCCTAATTAATCCACTAATTAATCTCAAATTTTTTGGGTGTAATTACTTGATGACTTCTGCCTCCCCTAATTTTCTTGGGATTTATTGGTGGCTTAATTAGGAGAATTGCTAATTTATTCTTTAATTACTCTCTTAATGTAATTAAGATTAATTAAATGTTGTAATTAGTAGTTTAACCCTCTAATTGAGTTGATTAAGGTCTGTTTAAATAAATAGGAGGTTTAGGGAATAAATTTGAGGCATTTTCCCTAAGGTATTCCTTAAACCCTCTTTTTTTTTCTTAATCCATTCGGGTTAATTCACTACCCTCAATTAATTTCTTAAAATTTTTCAGAACTCAATTAATTCTTCTTGGGTAGATGCTTGGGTGTTCAAGAACCTAAGTACAATTAAGGAAATCAAAATTCAACTCATATGTGTGAGGGGTGTTTTGAAATTACTTAAGTTAAACCCAGCTTAATTAATCATTAATCATGAGTCAAATTACATTAGGCCCTTTTCTTCCCTGCATTGCAAATTTAAATTCCTTGTGAGGTTTTATGTCATCTCATTGGCTCATAATTATTTGATTAACTATGCAAGGTGGTGTGTAAGGATAATTAACATGCTTAATCCTACCTAACCTAATCAAAATATAAAATGAATCTAATCACCTAAAAATTGAACAAAAATATCAAACACATGTGGGAATGAGTTAGGAATAGCAAAATTAACTCACATTTTTTAAATTAAATCAAACTCAAAATCAAGTAAAAATCACATTAAACAAACTTTAATTTGCTTTAAGCTTTCTTATTTCATAAGATTGTCTTTAGGAATTAATTAAGGTGAATGTGTTTACATGCTTTCATTACTTTAGTTCTTTCCTTAACATGCTAAATGTGTGTGTCATATGATTTCATACATTCATGCTTTTCAAAAATCAAATTTAAAATGAAAATGTTTCCTTTATGTCAAATTGCATGTTTTGGCTAAAATAAGAATATGAGTGTCTATTATCACTATTAAATCCAAATTATTTTCAAAATATATAAATCAATCATCAAAACTGAAAGTGTGTTACTTATATCTTACTTATAAGCTTGCATGTGAGTAAATATAAGGATGTGCTTAGTGTAGTTTTCCTTCTCCACTCTTTTAGTAGTTTTGAATAGGATTTGTGTATAGTTCATTTGAAAAGAACCTAACACTTGCCTAATTCCATCTCTATTCATTCATATGCTATTACTTAAGAAGGATACACTTGTACATATAAATTGCATAAACAAAATAAATAAATAACACAAACTTTTGCATTCTTTCTTTTCCATTCATTTCTTTTGTACACATGTTTGTATTTAAGGAAAGTGGTATATTAGTCTGGACAACCCCAGGGTTGCAAGGCTTTAAGTAGCCCTAAGTAGGTCTTGTACCTTACGCCCCTGGTTAATAATGGCATCATACTCACTAATGCCTTTCATACATTCATATGTGCATGTGATGATTGGATAAGAAACCCCTTTTCTTTAATGAAAATCATGCATCATCAAATTTCTTAAAGTAACTTACTTAGCATGCATCATAAAGTGTTAAACATTCTCATTTGTATGTATAGATATGCTTAGGACTCATTCATATGATTATACATGTTGGGAAAAAATGAAGTGATGTGTGTTTGTGAATTAACTCATTTTATTTAATCTTAAAATGCCTTTCTTTTGAATAGGTTTGTTTAGAGTTCATCTAAACTTAGGATTAATTAAAACACATAATAAAGCATTCACTAAACAAAACTAAATGAAGAATCCACTTTAGAAATTACTTAGGTTAGGAAGGAAAGAAGAGAGTTCTCTTCTCTCTCTTTATAACTTAGTAATTAATTATAGGATTCACTTGAACCCAATCAAAACAAAATAAAATCAACCCAAAATAATTAAATCCTTAAATGAAACCCTCCTCTAAGTTGAACATTCACTTAGAAAATTCTAACTTAAAGCCATAGCTAAGCATACCACACAAACCTCAAAGCACACACATTAGGCTAAGTCACCACTTCTAGCTTTAGGTTTGGTGTTTTACTTTTTAGTGATATGTTAGGTGAATGGTAGAATGAATGTAGGATGATCTTAGTCTAATCATTATTTTCTGTAGGGGATTGTGCTTAAGGGCACTGTAATAAAAATATAAATGCTTTTGTTGTGCAGGTGCTTATACCCCTAAGCATAATCCAATAAGCCAGGTGGACTTAGTCACCCATGTAATTTTGCAATATAATTTTGAATGATTTGTGGTTTGTTTAGCTAATCTCTTTTTTAGTGTTAGTTAGATTTACTTTTCTTTTCATGTAATTTTTTTGCAATTAGGATTTTGGAATGATTGTTATGGAAATTAGGATGAACAATGGTCATAAGATCTCATCTTATGCACCATGTGAACCTTTGGAGCATCCACCTTCCAACCATCCAAAAAAAGAAACCAGAGAAGAAAGAAGAAAAGAAAATTAATGAAGAAATGAAGCTTGAAGACCCTCATAACAATGAGTTCCTTTAATTGTAATTCATTTATAATCCGGGTTGTATAAGGGGCTCATTTTATTTTTGGTTTGTGCGGTGGTGCCAACCATAAATGACCTCTTATTCTTTTATTAGCTTTATAAATTGATTGATGATTTGTTTAGCTTGATCAATAAGATGGCATCTTTTCCCTAGTTTCTTTCTTGCTTGATGTATGGCCTGGATGTGGATTAGGCTCTTAGAAAAAAATAAATCTTCCACCAAATCTAATAATTCAAAATTAAAAATAAAGAACTCATAACCTCACCTAAAGCTTAGGCTAAAATCAAGATAAAAGAATTAGCAACCCCTTAGTTGGAAGAGTGCTTCTTTTATAATATCATGCATAAATGCATCTTGCTTCACTCTTGATTGGAGGGCTTCCACCTTTGCTGGAGAAACTTGGCTTGACCTTTGAGAGCCATGGTGGAAACCCACCTCCTCCTTTCTCACTGATTTTGGCCGATAATCTCATTTCTTATGCATTAGGCATATGAATCCTATTATCTTGAGTCAAAATGATTGTCCAAAAATTAAAAAAACATGAAATTTGAATTGCATCAAATTTAGGTCATTTGAAGCATACACTTACATGATCTAGTCTCTTTAGGGAGTGAGTTTAAGGACTTAGCCTCTTTCTAAATAAATAATAACCTAGTTATCTTGCATAGAGCATATGACTTGCCTACATGAATTTATAGGAGGAGTTAGTTGGCGGCCACCCCCAGGAAGTTGTAAGTCCAAGCTGTTGGGTGGTTCGTCTGCTCTTGTGGAGGCAAACCAATTACCCATTTTTTCCCTTAGATTTTGGTTGTGCTTTCGGTCCTCACCGAAGCTCCTAGATTTAGGTTCTGAGGTTGCTTCTCCCTTTGGGCATAAGCATAAATCCTCACCTCTTAGGCATTTCCATAATCTTGTGTTGTGGAATCATAAGTCCCTAAATTTCTAATGAAAAATTCAACTCAAATAAATAACAATTTCAAAATGTAAAGCCCAATAATAGGATAGTTTGAGATGCTTTGCTAGGTTTCTAGCATCATGTTCTCCACTTATCTTCCTTTGGCTTTGATAATAACTCTCTCTCTTTGATCAATCCCATTTGATCTTTAAAAAAATAATCGATTGATAGTCTCTATTGAAATCTTTGGAGACAATGATCATTTACTCTTGATCAATATTGAAATCTTTAGAGATCATTTACCTTGATTTGATCTTAAAATGAGGATTGAATCCTACCATGTATAAATGATCATTTATAACTTTGATCTTAAAATGAATCATGATAGACATATTATCTTTTATGATTTTACCTTAATGTATTTAGGGATCTCATTTCTTAGATATATTATACTATGAACTTTAAACTTAATGAATTTAATAAAATTTTACTTTTCCATGAAAGTAAGAATTTTTACATATGCAGACCCATTGTCTAGAGTCCATTGAGGTGATTTCCATTGTATACTTCATCTTTTGAGATGGTACACTTCTCCTCAATATCATACCGATCACCCTCAATAAGAACTTAGATCTATTGTCAATTGCATAAAGAGATGTATAACAAATTTATTTTATTTTGCATGAGTGAAGATGAAGTATATATAATTCTTTAAGAAATATATTTCACCACAGTTTTTCGACTCATGGGATGGTTCCTCTCTCCATCTTTGGTAAATTATCATTGTCTCTAAGTATCAATAGTGGGTTTGTACATTTGTATGAATCCAAGACTATCTTTCATTCCATTGGCACTTAACTTATTTCATTCTTAAGTTAAGCTAGCCAACATCTTTTGGTTTTAGGACCTCACCCTGTGTTGGTCTTAAAACCCCATTCTCCAATGGGTAAAAATAAAAGATCTAAATAAAAAAAAACATTTAAAGACTTCCTCCTTATCATTTTATGATAGGAAAGGTTCATTCTAAAATAATAAATACAAAATAAATTATCAAAAATCATGCTTTTCAAAAGCACTCTTTCAAAATGCACATAATAAAATATTTTCCACAAAATTTTCAAATCATCTTCATCTAACAATCTTTTGATTGTTATATGTAGAATATTTAAAAATATAATTCCAATAATCATATTTTCAAAGCATAAAATGAACATCTTTCAATCAATACTATTTTGATGAATATTACCTCTTCAAAAAATAATAACTTTGATTCCAAACATTCACATGTAATTTTCATATTTTAAATACATATGAACCTTTCCATTCAATATACCCACACTATTGAATGGAAGTTTCATTTTCAAAACAAAACTAAATTTTTTTAAAAGCACATATGAACATCTTCATTCAATATACCCAAATTTATTGAATGAAAATTTCATTCAAATAAAATAACATCATTTGAAATCCCACTTAAACATATTCCATATGATTAAGTTGGAATTCCCTCTTTTAAAAGCAATAATCCACACATAAAAAAAATTTTGCAAAATAAGATTGACTTCCATTCTACAAATTTGTTGAATGGAAGTCTTCTTTTCAAAATCAAACTTAACAATCATATTTTCAAAATTCAAAACACATTTGGAACTTCATTTAGCATACTCAAATTTTCTAAGTGAAGTCTCCAAATTCAAAACAAAATTTTCAAAATACATTTGGAACTTCATTTAGCATATCAAATTTTACTAAAAAATCTCCTTTCAAAATAAAATTTTAAACACATTTGGAACTTCATTTAGCATACTCAAATTTGCTAAGTAAAATATCCATCCCAAAACAAAATTCATTTGGAATTTCATTTAGCATTCATTTGCTAATGAAGTCTCCTTTTCAAAATTCAAAATAAAAAATTTTAACACATTTGGAATTTCATTTAGCATACTCAAATTTTAATGAAATTTCCACCAAAATTTCAAAACACTTTTGAACTTCATCTTTAGCATAAATTTGCTAAAGTGAAACTTCCATTTTCAATAAACCAAAACACAATTTTAAACATCTTTGGAATTTCATTTAGCATACTCAAATTTGCTAAGTGAATTTCCATTCAAAATTAAGTGAAACTTCATTTTTTTAGCATACCATATTTGCTAAAGTGAAGTCTCCTCTTTCAATCAAAAAAAAATAAATCAAAAAAAGGAAAACATTAGGATTCCCTTAGCATACTTAAATTTTAAGTGAATTCAATTTTCAAAATCAAAACAATTCACAAATAAAAGGAACAATTATTTTCAAACACTTCACTTAGCATACTCAAATTTGCTAAATGAATTTTCCAAAATCAAATCAAAAATAAAAAAAACAATTGACCCTTACTTTAACATACCCAAATTTGTTAAAGGAAAGGGTCTCAAATCAAAATCTAATTTCAAACATGAACCTATGGAAGCATCTTTCTAAAATATTAATATTTTACAACATACCCAAATTTGTTGAAGTTGGATTCATATTCAAAATTCTCTTTTCAATCAAATCTCTAAATCCATTTGAACCCCACTTAACACTTCCAAGATGTTGGATGTGGGTTCAAATTTTAAATTCAAATTCAAATCAACAAAACAAAAATCGATCCAAGCTTGTTTTCAAAATTTGCGATTCTCATCGCTTCAGTTATCTAGTTCAATTTTGGTTTCTTGATTACAAATGGCAAGTTCAGTTTGTGTTTACTTTCCCTACGGCATGGACTTGGCTTGGATCCCAATCTCGATCACACCCATCTCATCCATTTGAGGTTTGAGGGTGAGGATCACATGTGAGGGCACTCCCCTCACTGTAGGACTGCGTGGTGGGCGAAGTCATCATTGATCTACCATCGATTTTGATGTCCCCTCATTAAAGAGGAAAGCGGTGATAGTTATTCGGTTCAGTGCATTATAGTGGTTGCTACCCGTGGTTTCCGTCTTTACCCAGTGAGGCTAGCACCCACTCTTTACCCTCTAAGGGTAAGGCTCCTCGATCTGAGATTGCCTCCTCACTTTTGAGTTGGGTCTGTTCTTACTCCACTCATCCTACCGACTCAGGGAAAATAAAATGCATGATCAGCGGTATCCATAGATTGCTAGGAGATGGAGGCGTGCGTTGGTTGATAGTTCCATTTTGACTTCACCCCAGTTACAATGAATTTCATCTCTCTGGTCAGAGAGGATGTTAGGAGGATTCTTCACCTCCAGTGGTTCGACTAGCAATACCAGTAGGAGGTGGTATGCGGCCTCCATCTTTTATGCCGGTTGGTGGAACTGATGTTTTGAGTCGGAACTCATTTGATTTGAGATCCATCATCCCCAGTGTGGGAAACATATCAGAGAGGGCGAGAGAGGCCCATACTTCATATTACCACTAGAGAGAGGAGTTTGGTAGGTTGACCTCCACACTCATGATTTTCTGTCGATGCTACCCGATCCTGCGATAGTATTTTACTAGGATCATCAGGAAGAGGGTCCTATCACAGAGAGTCGATGGTGTCTGCACCACACCTCTCTACCCCCGTCACATCACCATTCACATCACGGCATCTCAATCAAAGGCCATGAAGGCCACATCAGGAAAGCACGCGTTGGTGATCGATGGCGAGGATCTATTCCATCTACACCCTTGTGGCGGGCTCTCTGCTCAACCTTCGCCCTTGTGGTGCGGAGGAATGGCCCCAAAGCATAGTCATCCCTTCACCAACACCACGTTAGACATGGAGATGGTGAGCATTGTAGAGGGCGAGATGATAGCACCTACAGATGATAGTAGAACCTCCTAGGAATGTCACCCCCTTTGAGTCAATGATAGTCAGAGTGTCTCTTCTAGTGAGTACATCCTCATAGGATTGACTCTCCAAGAGGTTGGTGCCTCTGTATGATAGTGATCACCGTCGGCCAAAATCATTTGTGTACGTTGATTGATCTTGAGGAGATAGTGGCACATTATCTTGTAGAAAGAAGAGATGGGGTATGAGGTTGATGAGGAGAAGATAGCTTTGATCCCAATGAAGATGATTTATTGGGAGACTCAAAGTGCATGGTACCAAGGATCTCCTCGAGGAGTAGCGGCCATGGAAGGTGATGAGGTTGATCGGAAGACACATCCAATCATCCAACACCTCGATATCAATTAAGAAAGAAAGATGAAATAAATAGATAGGATGGCAAGGCTTGAGGACTTGTTAGCGGTCTGTACTTAAAAATAAGCCCCATAGTTCATCCTACTACATATTAATCAGGAGTTAGTGCATGTCCTGGACCCAACCAAGACCTAACCTCCCATTGAGCAAAGAAGCAATAGCATGTATAGGAAGGTAGTGGAAAGTACCTCCATACAAATCCATGGTTGAGCAACAAGTGAAGGAAGCGTTGGATCAAGCCCGGGGAGGATCATCCGTTCCAAAGGGTAGACCCTAGAGGAATTTGATGCAATCCAATATCCCAAGGGTTTCATGCCACCTTCCTTCAAAGCTTTGATGGTGGTGGAAACCGGCAAATCACACTTAGGGCGGTTATTGCAAGCGTGGCGGATGCTTTTACTATTCCACCTCTTCATTAGTACCCTAGCAGGGATAGCTTTTGATTGGTATGATGAACTTCCCAATGGTATTTGCTGAGTTGGCACAACTCTTTATCAAGAGGTGTGTTGGAGCTCAAAAAGGGTTACTTGTTGATCTCGTTGTAGCACAACAACACCTGAGTCCCTTGTTGATTATATTCTCCATATGGAATAACTTTGAGTATGAAAGTATAGCAACTATTTGAGTAGCATCTTTGAGATTCTTCTTTAGCCTTCATGCTTAAGGGCTTCATTATCAAAATATTTGAAGCTAATCAACAAGGCTAGTCTACAAGGAGAATCCAAATAGTTGCCTTTTCAAGACCAGTTGCAAAAGCAGAAGGTCTATGAAGAAGTGGGGAATAGTGAAGGTAGATAAGGAAGCAACCAGCTAGAGATCGGTCAGAGACCAGACCTCACCTCCACCTCCTTTACCACCACGGCGACCCTACGGCCTCCATAGCCTCCACCACCACCACCTCCACCATACCATCAGCAGCGGTGACACACATACCCGCCAGTAGCAATGGTCCACCTACTCTTTTAGATAAGCTTAACAAACCTTATTCATTTAAGAGGAAGTAAGATCTTTAAGAATCTCTTAAAGAACGATTTTAGCTACAGAGCCTAGGAGCGAGGAGAAGTGGGCAAAGTCATGATCTAACTTTTGCCCTACCACCATACTAGGTCATGTTTTGGAGGATTGCTTCACATTTAAGGCTGGCTTGAACATAGCTTCAAGACCGGTGTTGTAGTTATCCCAAAGGAATACTTGTGGAATAACCATCCAGTTCCATTAGGGTAATCCTTGGGATATGATCCTTCCAAAAACTAAAGAAGGTTGGGATATTTCTTTATCCAAAACCTCTAAAAGATCATCAAAGATCAAACTTTCCTTGCAATTTTGAACTCACTCAACATCAAGGAAGGTTTGCAAGTTACCAGTGCCAACTTGGGAAAGAGCTCGAGCTGACATGTGTCAGATAGCAGCGCAACCACCAATAGTCGACCTCCGGTCTACCATTGCGGCTACCACATGGACTTCTTCACTTTAGCTAGTTCTTCTTCTTCTACTAGAACTCTTGTATCGGAAGGGCATCAAATCCCTTACCCACTCACTTTACTTGATTTCTACTTTGTATCACCTATCAAATCCAAGAAATTGAAGAATAAAGCTAGCTTGAATTACATCATGTCACTTATGGGTTCTTCTTCTTAATGATAACTCTTCAAGTCAAAATAACTATAATTTGATCTTCTCTTTGATTGAGTTGGACTTTCCTACTGAATACTATGGGTTCACCTCTTGAGATAGACTTGGAATCATCGATTAGGGTCCCATAGGAGAAGCTATAGGTGAGCTGATGCGGTAGAACCTTCCATTACCACCACAAGAGATCACCAAAGTCAACCTCCATAGTGGCAGGTTCTACCTCTAGGGTAGCACCTCAAGATGGGGAAATAAGTCATTGGTACAGAGGATTGAGAAGCCCTCCACGGGCTCCACCCTTGGATATGCTTGTGGAGGATCAACATGGACTACAATGTCTCTCATCTAAGAAAGTTGCCATCTAAGCTAAGCATATATGATGCCCTTGTCTTATCCAAAGAGATGAGGGAATCATTAATCAAGGCTCTCCTTGATCACGAGATATGCTTAGCTCGGTAGCTATAGGTGAGGAGGCACATTACACAAAAGAAGCTCAGGGGATCACCTTCAGATGAAGACCTTCTTCTGGTGGACTTGGAGCACAACCATCCCCACTACATCACAGTTGACATGGGTAGATTCAGACTTGCCAGACTCCTCATTGATCTCAGTGCATCGGTGAACATTGTGAGTCTAAAGACCCTTGCTTATTTGAGGATCGACATCTCCACACTCCGAGGAGATCGGATGATGTCGAGAGAATTCAATGAACAAGGTGAGCAGGCTTTAGGTTCCATAGTGTTACCTTTGGAGATAGGTGACTGAAAGACTGAAGTAAAGTTTTACATCATTGATTCAAATACTTCTTCCACTGCTTTGCTCAGTAAGCTTTGGATACATCAGAACAAGATAATTCCATCCTCCCTCCATCAATGCATCAAGTTCAGAAAGATGGGATTGAATACTATTTCAATGGAGATGAAAATCCATTTTTTAGTTAGAGGTTGAGATTTATGAGGATGTGACCTACTATCTTCCTCAAAACACCCTTTTCTCATGAACTTGGATGAACTTCAAACACAAAGAAAAGAGAATGAAGAAAAGAAAAGAAGAAAAAAAAAAAATGAAAATCCAAGTGAACAAGAAGAGGGTGAAGAAAGAAATAGATCCATATCACATTCCACCCAGTTCATTCCATCATATGGACATGTGGGTAGGATGGCTCAACCTCCACAGAGGCGAGAGGTAGAAATAGAGGTAGTTCCAGGTGGAAGACCCCCACAGTTGGCCATCGACCAATAGAGGTCATGTTCAGTTCATAGAGTACCCTTTATTCACATAGACTTGGAATCTAGCGAGGATGAGATGATTAGTATACCGGCCAACCCTCTCGGTGGGTTCCATTGGAGGTGACTTTGATCCAGAAGAGAGAAGACCTGCCTCAAATAAGCAAAGTATTTGAATCAAGTTTATGTGGTGTAGCACGGGAACCTTAGCTCTAACCTCACTTACATCTAGAAAGTTGAAGGTTTAGTAGTTAAGGAAGTCCCTAAGTCTTCCGGTGACATGAAAGAAGAAGTTCTTTTTTGGGATCATCATCCTCAGTCACGAGTTGATGTAGAACGAGGAATACATTAACTTTTTTACCGCCTTGTGTTCATAAATCTTATATAAAAGGTTTAGTTCCTCATACATGGTCCAAGAAAGTACTTTGAAAAAGCTATGGAACAATACGGTGAGGAAGCACAATCAGTGGACTAGATTCTACAATGGGTCCACGATGATGACGATGCTTGTTACCAATCATTTGGAGTCGATAGGTTCTTTTCACACAACACCAACTCTTATGAGAATGTGTGTTTAGAAATCTCGATGATCCAGATGATCTCCAAATCAAAGATGCACCCAAAAATTTGAAGAGGAGATCATTCAATAATTGACAAGCTTAAAGAAATCAACCTGGATAGAAGAAAATCCACGCATACATACATCATCATTGAATGAAGAAGAAACCAATGACTTAGTTAGCTATTGACCGAGTTTAAAGACTATTTGGAGTTATGAAGAGATATTATTATCTCGATGTAGTACCCACAAGAATAGATCCTAATGCTACCCTATTAAGCAAGCTCCTAGATGCATGCATTAGAAATCAAACAATGTCATTTTAAAGTCAAGAATAATCGATGTTTCATCGTGGAAGAAAAATATCCTACCTTAGCTGTCATCCTCTAAGAAGAAGAATGGCCAAATTCACATATGCATATTTTAGGACTTAAACAAAGGCATGTCCTAAGGATGAGTTTCCCTATACCTAATTAATGGTGGACATCATCTCATGTAGTTTCATGGATGGGTCATCCGCTATAACCAAATCAAGATGTCTCCTAAGATGAAAGAAACGCTTTTCAAACCCGATCGAATCTATCATGCCTTTCGCCTTAAAATGTTGCTACATACCAAAGCCATGACTCGATCTTCAATGAACTCATCCATCATCAAGTTGAGTTGATGATCTAGTAGTCAAGAGCAGAAAAAGGAAGACCATCTCTTTGACTTGAGAGTTTTCAAATGGTTAAGATAATATAACCTCAAAATGAATCCTCAAGTGTGCATTCGAGTAGTGAAAATTCCTTGGGTTTGTTGGACAGGGAATAGAAATAGATCCAAAAAAAGCTATCTTAGAAATGCCACCTCCTAAGAGTTTAACTCAACTTAGATCCTTTCAAGGATGGTCTAAGATGCTTTATTTCCAACCTATCGGGAGATGCAAGCCATTCTCAGACTTGTCAAAAGGATGCCAAGTTCAAGTGGGATGATAAGTGTCAATGCCTTTGAAGACATCATCAGCTATTTGGTGAAGCACGTAGCCCCTATCCCAGGCAAGCCACTCATCCTCTACACTACTGCATTGACTCTCTCTGCTCAAGCCAATGATAAGGGAAGGAGAATCTCTACTACCTCACCCATCTTATATTCTCAAAGCAAACTATCCACCTATTGAGAAACATTACCTATTTGCTTTGTTGATTACACTATATGCTTTCATAAGGTGAACTTGATCTCTAAACAAATCCATCAAGTATCTCATGACATGGCCAATGCTATCCAACATTTTGGCATGATGGTCCATGATTCTCATTTGATATCACATTCCCTCTGCGTAAAAGGATACACAAATTTCTTAGAACACACCCACTTCCTTGATTCTCCGCTAGTGATGATCTCCATGAACAAATCATGAACTTAGGGAGGTTGACAACCATGGGAGATATATTTGATGGTGCTTCTTTTCATAAAGGGAAGCACCATGATCTACTCTTCCGTGAAAGGCAAGGGGAATAGTTCTTCTAACTCCACGATGTGATGAGATTCTCATACTATCTTTCCAACCCCGCACCAAATGAAGTCAAGTATGAGGCTTTGATTGCCGCCTAGAGTTAGCCATCACTATCGCAGTCAAGAGCATCAACATCTTTGGGATTCTCGGTCATCAACCATTGTCGTCCTACAAGGTTCTCAAACCCAAGCTTCATCATTACTAAGTATACCATGAAGTTGGCCCAAATTCAAGTCACCATCTACAAGGTTCCCAGTAGAGAATGCAAGAGTATGCTTTTGGCCAAACTTGCCAAAGAATTGGCATGTCCAAAGATGAGTCCATTTCAATAAGCGTCCATAACAGACAAGTCCTATCCCTTAATGATGTTGAACTCATCGAGAGACTTTCTCTTGAAGGGGAGGTTGTCGTTGCCAACAAGGACAAGGAGCTGGATTGGAGGCAACCATTCATAGATTATTTGAACACCAGCAAACTACCTCAAAAAAGTCACAAGCCCATGTGAAACAGAGCTCTCCTTCTTTGATGGCACCACCTCTTCCTTTGACCAAATGTGGTTTATTAGACAAACATGAAGCCTGGGCATTATAACCGAGGTATTCATGGGACATCAATCCCAAAGATGAAGATGAAGATCAAGAGATAGATATACTATTTCACATGATTACTATTGCATGGATGTAGCTAGAGAGGTGTGCATGGTGTGGTCCTCCACCAACCACCCAACATATTCTACCTACATTGGCCTCATATTCGAGTGTTGGGGTACCAACATTGGGTCCGATCGATCCTCCTTCTTCAAGGGCATCGTTCATCTTAGCATCCACTACTTTTCCAAGTGGTAGGCAATCCCACTGAGAGGTCACACTCAACATGTGCTTTAATTTTCTAGAACCATATCATATATAGGTTTGGTGCCTCGATGAATTATATTAGATAATGGTATACATTCAAAAGCATGAAGATCAATAAATTTCATACACACGATAGATTGGAGATACTCCACCATCTACTACCCAGAGCAAATGGCTTAGCGTAAGCATTCAACAAAAACTCTCATCCAAATACTAAAGAAGATTTGATGATAACAAGAAAGTGGAATGAGCATTGGGTTGAAGCCTTGTGGGCCTACACCACATACCAAACTCCAACTCGCCCCCCCATTTTCCTTAGTGTATGGGTCAGTTGTTCTACCTTTAGAAGTTCAACCCCATCACTAAGGATAGATTGGGTAGCAAGATCACTAGAAGCATAATGCAAAGTTGGTTAGAAGAGCTCAAGGTTTGGAGGAGAGTCACCACGGCATGCTAGAACCTCGAGTTGTACAAGGCAAAATGATTCAAGCTCACAACAAGTCGGGTCCACCTAGGTCTTTCCAAGTAGGAGAACTTGTGTTAGTCCTAAGGAGACCACCCCATCAAAAGATGGGAGACAAGTTTGAACTCACTGGGAAGGCCCTGTCATAGTAGAAGGCTACCAAGGAGGATCTTATCATCATTGATTGTAAAGGGGAACACCCGATGCTTCCAATTAATGGGCTCTATCTAAGAAATATTACCCATGAAATAAATCATGTTTGAAAATAATTCTATCAATCAACAAAAATGATTCCATTTCATCAAAATCTTCTCTTCTTTTGAAGCATTGTTTGCTTGTCTTGTGAATCATGGCGTGTTTAGGGTAGGTGTAAGAGTCCCAGTGGCATCTATCCCTCTTTCACACAAACACAATCTCCGTGCTATTAGAATAGGTGTAAGAGAACGAGAGGCATTTTTATTAGCACAACTAGGTGTAAGAAACCCGACATCCTTTCTTGGTGAATTCCCTTGCCATCCATGGCACCATTTCATCAAAACCAGTGTTTAAGGTAGGTGTAGAGCATCTATTCTTTTAACACATGCACAAAAACAAACATAAATCTTTATCTCAAGCTATTTTGATGTGGAGCAAGCCCCTGGCACTCACTCATTAGCTTCTAGGTCATATACATGCTTCTACTGTATATGATGGTCACTTGTTTGGAAGATGTGAGTCCCCATGCTTTCTTCTAACTTGATCATTTGCAAACCAATGAGCACCTTGTTAGTATGGTAGACTTCTTGCCAGTAAAGCTACCTCTGTTGATTTTGTTTAAGAAGATGTGAGTCCCGTGCTTTCTTCTTGAACTAATCATCATGATCTAACTAGGTCAGTATATTTTAGGTTTAGGATAAGTCCCCGAGGCTCCTTTCCTCTTGACTACATTTTAGTTGATATAAGTCCCTAGTGGCATTCACTTTCGGTAGTGTCTGTGATAGCACTGTCGAGCAAGATAGACTATCCCAATCAGTTTGTTATGGAGGATGTGAGTCCCGAGCTTTCTTCTATTGCAAAATGGGCACCTTAGGTTGGTTGATGTTCTATCGATAGCGACTCACAGTGGATACACCACTCTTGGCGGTGTGAGTCCAGCTTTCTTGAGTTGGCCAATACCATTTGATATATGACTAGCCATGTCATCTTCTAGGTTTTGGATTAAGCCCTTAGCCATCCCAGCACTCTATTTGGATCACATCCTTTGCAACCCCATTTAGACACTGGGTTACTTTTGGATTAGTTCCCCTTTCCTAGCCACCCACAGGTTGGAGAATTTGTTCAGTGATATGATTCTCCCTTGGTTGATAAATAGGTCTAGGGCGATATAAGCTCCTTCTCTTTGATCCCTCACAAACTAACAAGGTCCATGATAAACAAACTAAAAAACAAAATAAAATTAATTAAGAATTCAAAGGGCCCCTTTTCCCAGCATCTATCTTTAGGCAGTGTCAACAGAATTCCCTATAGGAATTGCCTGACTACTTGAGTTGAGATAAGTCCTTGGGTCGGCACTCACTCCGTAGTCACCCTTAGGTCGGGTTCAATCTATTTTGATTAAAAACAAGTTACCCCGACAATCATTCCACTTTTGAAGATGTAAGACTATGACGCATTCTTTCTAGCATGATTGTCATGAAACCAGCGGGCACCTAGTTGGGTTTGATTTGTTCCCAAAGCAATCACCCGATGGTCTTTTAGTGGAAGATGTGAGTCCCTGAGCTTTCTTTCCTTCAATTGATCATTGCAAATTGAAAGGCACTCCTTTGGTTGATAGTTCTCCCATCGAGAAGCTACTCCTTTGGTTGATAAATGAGATAGGTCTAGGCGATATAAGCTCCTTTTCAGCTTGATCCATCACAAACCAATGGAATCCATCAAAATAAATCTAAAAAATGAAATTAATCTTGACTATCTTTGAGTTGATCTAAGTCCCCAGCATTCACTCATAGTCATAGTGGTTCAATTTGTTGCCTTGCAATAGATTACCCCGGCAGTCTACTTTGGAGGATGTAAGTCTACACTTTCTTCCCTCTACTTTGCATACCGAAGGCATCCCTTTGGTTGGCTAGTCTACTATGTGTTTAGTAGACTACCCTTTGGATTGGTAAATCGAGTTAGGTCTAGGCCTCCATGGCTCACCCATTGTGATCCGCCATGACCATCTCAAAATCCAAATCTAAAATTGAAACAAATTCAACCCTCTTCTGTGGAATTTCTCCCCTGAGACTCAAATCAAATCAAACCTCTCATCCCTTGTGGATGACTTGAACTGCTTCCTAGTGGAAGGTTCACTTATTGGATTCCTCCTCTCTCTTATGTCCTTGACATAAGTAGAGCCACATTACAGAATTCCTTCTACACCTGGGTTAGGGTAGATTGTTTTGTAGTGCTTGTGATCTTTTGGCGCTGTTGTTGATCATTTCAATCAACACCAATATGTGTGGTGTTCCTTGTCAGTCACACCACACCTATTGGGTGCCCTTTGTTGACCTCATTTTTAGAATGAGCTCTCAACCCCTCCATCTTAGACATAGGACTTCTCTTAGACTTTAGAGATTTAGTCTTAAGACACATCTAGTGATTAGGTGGACACTACTACAGAGACTTAGAAGAGTTAGCCATAGGAATAGGTCATGCCTTAGGGTGTTAGGAAAATTTGCCTACCCATAGCTTGAACCACATTCCTTACTTCCTTCCTTCAAGTCAAACTCAAATCAAATCAACATGAACCTAAATCAATTTATTTAATTGATTTCTCCAAACTCAAATCAATGCCATATTGAAACATGATTGAAATCCATGATTTAATGATTGAAATTCCAAATTCAAATCTTCTAAGTCCTTAATTTCCTTCATGGACTTAGCCAAAATCATCTTCAAATCAATTCAAATTCATGAAATTTTCTCATAACTCATCTATATTCTCATTTATATTTATATTTATAAATGAAATATAAATTCAAATCAATCAAATCAAATTCAAAATTCAAATTTCTAATTCAAAATCCTTCTTAAGTGCTTAATTCTCTCTTAAGGACTTTAAATCAACTTCAAATCAATTCAAACTCTTGATTTTCCTTCATAAATTCAATCAATTTCAATATGAATCCAAATATAAATACAAAATCAATCACTTAACCAAAATCAATTCAAAATCAAGCCAAATCCTTTCATGTTCACCCTTTGAACTTGAAATTGTCAAAAATGAATCAAAACCATTTGACTTCAAACCACTTGTAAATGGATTTATATTTCAATCATAAGTCAATACAGAAGTTCAATCAAACTCAAATCAAGCTTTGACCAAGCCATTTGATCCCTTAGGCTCACTTGACCCAAAGTGACCAAAAGTACCCTAATGAGCCAAATTCTAATCTAACCAAATTGATTACAAACTCCCATGCCTCTCATCATGATCAACAATCATCATGAGATGATCAATCACTAAATTGGGTCAAACCAAGTCAAACCTAAGGGTTGACCAAGTCAACACTTGCCAAATGAAACCAACATAGCCAAAATCCTTAGGCCAAATTGATTGAAACCATTGATCTAAGTTCATTCATGACCAATGTTTGAACTTGACCAAGTCAACATTTGAGCCTAACCTTCAATTGGCCACTTGACCCAAGTTGACCCTTGACCTAAAAGTCAAAATGTGTCAAAACTTGATCTAAGCCAAATTGATTGAAACCAATGGGTCAAGTTCATTAAATCACTTGTTGAACTTGACCAAAGCCTCAATTGGCCAACTAACTAGCCCAATTGACCTTGAACAACTTGACCTAAGGGTCATATTGAGCCAAATTCAAACTTAACCAAAATTGATTGGAAACAAAGATACCAATCACTTCATATGACTAACCAAACCTAAACCTACCCATGACCTAGCTCAAATAGGTCAAATAAATTAGTCAACTTGACCCATTTGACCTAAATGAAGTCATATGAACCAAATTCAAACCAAAACAAATTGAATCAAACCAAAGCCAAACATTTCAAATGGTCATATGAACTTGACCCAACCCTTGGTTTGATTTGACCATTGGTCAACTTGACCCATTTTGACCTAAATGGGTCAACATGAGCCAAACCATACCAAATGAACTCCAAATCCAATGAAACTTGGCCAAACCTATTTTCTCAACATACCAAACATACCCAAATTCAAAAATCAGCCAAATGACCATTTTACCCTAGGCCATAGAGTAAATTTTGGCCAATTCCACTTGGAATTTGGTCAAATCCTCTTCATACCTACTTGATACTCTCCTAGTGGATCAAGTGAACACTAGGGAGGGTGGTGCACCCAACCCAATGGGTTTGGTCAGCCCAACGACCCAAATGTGACCATGTGCATGGAAATGGCCACATGGGAATCTTCCTTACACTCAAATGGAGCACATGGGGAGTTCACCATTTCCACTAGCCTAAAATGAACTCAAGGAATGCCCTAACAACCCTTTGAATCAATTAATTGGATGAAAAATGGCTTCTCCTTGCTCGTCCACCAAGGGGGAGATATAGATATACTCCCAATTCACTCTCATTCCAAGAGCCATCGATTGAGTGTGGGAAGCGAGGATCCATTTGCAAGTGATCCTAAGCTTCCTAGAGGGAAATTGAAAGTTCATCTTATCTTTTCATACACTGAAAACATGGGAGCTCAGCTTGATTGCCAACTTGCTCTACACTCAACCTCAACCTAATTCCTTTTGCAAGCACTCTGAGGACCAAGTTGAGCATACCTAAACTCTTTCTCAAGCTCCGAAGGCATAGGAGGAGTGTTCTAGACCAAAGCCAAGCTCAATTGGAGGAGGAGTTGGTCCATAGGAGAAGTTACTCAACCTCATCCCTCAAACGAAAACTTTGTCTCAACACGAACCTTCCAAGAGAATCGAGCATGATCACCTCCAATGAGGTTATTCATTTTTTGAGCTTAAATTTAATATGGTTTGGAGTTTTGTGAAAGAAATTTTCATGGCATAAGATTTTGACCATTAGATGTGATCTAGGATGTATGATGAAGGTGTGGGCCAAATTCTAGCCCAATCCGAGCTCAATCAAGCTCGGATCATGGCCTAGAAGATGGAGGGATCCCCTTTCCCACAGGGAATTATAGGGACGGATCTCTGGCCGTCCATCCATGATGGATGGCCGAGATTAAAATGCGCAAGATATTTATATTTTTCTCCTCTAATCCATGGCTTTAATCTCAGCCGTCCGATCCTTAATCAAGCTAAGGAGAAAGCGCGTAACATCACGCCACGCGATGCTATAATGAGATAGGTTAAGACCACCACATGCAAATGTGCATGCCAGCATGTTGTAGGATTAATAATAGGATTAGGGAATTATTTAATTCCTAATTAATCACCTAAACTTTTAAAATTTGTATCTCAACATAGAAAAAATAAAAAAAATATGAAATAAATTGCATTAGAAAGATAATTGAACATAAAATATCCTAAAATTGATTTTGATTTATTTTGAATAGTTTTTTCCTCTAAATTTGGGTTTTATTGGGAATGTTAATTTGCTAATTACTCTCTAATTAATAAACTGATTGATCCCAAATTTTTTGGATGTAATTAGAGAGATGACTTCTACCTCCCTAATTTTCTTGGGATTTATAATTAGAGAATTGCTAGTTTATTCCTTAATCACTCCTTAATTTAATTAACTTAATTAAGAGTAATTAGTGATTTAACCGATTGCCAATTAAGTTTTAATTAAGTGAATGTGAGGTTTATGGAATAATTTTGAGATATTCTCCTTAAGATATTCCTTAAACATCCTTTATTCCTTAATCTTACCTTAATTAAAGGTTAATTCACTAATTATCCCCTTAATTAATTTCATAAAATTCTAAAAATTTTCAAAACTCAATTAATTCTTCTTGGGTAGATGCTTAGGTGTTCAAAGCCTAAGTACAATTAAGGAAATCAAAATTCAACTCATGTGTGAGGGGTGTTTTGAAATTACTTAAATTAAAATCCTTAGTTTAATTAATCATTAATCATGAGCCAAATTGCATTAGGCCCTTTTCTTCCTAGGTGCATTGCAAATTTAAATTCCTTGTGAGGTTTTATGTCATCTCATTAGCTCATAATTATTTGATTAACTATGCTAAGGTGGTGTAGGTAAGGGGTAATTAACATGCTTAATTCATACCTTAACCTAATCAAAATATAAAATGAATCTAATTACCTAAAAATTGAACAAAAATATCAAATACATGTGGGAATGGGTTAGGAACAGCAAACTCACCTCACATTTTTCAAATTAAATCAAACTCAAAATCAAACAAAAATCACATTAAATAAATTTTGATTTGCTTTAAACTTTCTTATTTCATAAGATTATTCTTAAAAATTTATTAAGGTGAATGTGTTTTCATGCTTTCATTACTTTAGTTCTTCCTAACATGCTAAATGTGTCATATGATTTCATTCATTCATGCTTTTCAAATATCAAACTTAAAATGAAAATATTTTCTTTATGTCAAATTGCATGTTTTGGCTAAAGTAAGAATATGAGTGGTTATTATCACTATTAAATCCAAATTATTTTTAAAATATATGAATCAATTGTCAAAATTGAAACTGTGTTACTTATATCTTACTTATAAGCTTGCATGTGAGTAAAAATATAAGGATGTGCTTAGTGTAGTTCTCCTTCCCCTCTCTTTTGGTATAGTTTTGAATAGGATTTGATAAAGTGTATAGTTCATTTGAAAAGAACACAACACTTGCCTAATTCCATTTCATATTCATTCCTATGCTATGACTTAAGAAGGCACCTACACTTACATATAAATTTCATAAATAAACCAAAATAAAATAAATAAAAACATTTGCATCTTTCTTTTCTATTCATTTATTTTGTACACATGCTTGTATTTAAGGAAAGTGGTATATTAGTCTAGACAACCCTACGGTTGCGAGGATTTAAGCAGCCCTAAGTAGGTCTTGTACCTTACACCCTGGTCCTAACAATGGTGTCATACTCACTTATGCCTTTCATACATTCATATGTGCATGTGAAAATTGGATAATAAACCCCTTTGCTTAATGAAAATCATGCATCATAAATATTCAAATTTTCTTAAGCAACTTATTTAGCATGCATCATAAAGTGTGCTAAACATTCCCATTTGGTATGTATAGATATGCTTAGATTCATTCATATGCATGTTATACATGTTGGGAAAGGAGTGATGTGTGTTTTGTGATCTTAATTCACTTTATTTAATCTTAAAATGCCTTTCTTTTGAATAGGTTTGTTTAAAGTTTATCTAAACTTAGGATTAATTAAAACACATAATAATAAAAAACATTCACTAAACAAACTAAAACATGAATCCACTTTAGAAATTACTTAGGATAGGGAAGGAAAGAGAAGTTCTCTTCTCTTTCCCTCTCTTACAACTTAGTAATTAATTGTAGGATTCACTTGAACCCAATCAAAACATAAAATAAAATCAACCCAAAACAACTAAACCACTTAAATGAAACCCTCCTCTAAGTTGAACATTCTTCACATTTAGAATATTCTAACTTAAGGTCATAGCTAAGCATATCGCACAAACCTCTAAAGCACACACATTAGGCTAAGTCACTACTTCTAGCTTTAGGTTAGGGCGATGCATGGTTTGATGTTTTCTTTTATTTTGTAATATATGTTTTTAGTCTAGATGTTAGTGTGAATATGCGTAGAATGAAAGATAGGAAAATTTAGTCTAATCATTATTTTCTGTAGGGGATTGTGCTTAAGGGGCATTATAATAAATAAAAATATAAATACTTTTGTTGTGTAGGTGCTTATACCCTCAATAATAGTGGACTTAGTCACCATGTGTGGGATGATAAGCCAATATACATGCTTGGGATTTGTATGATTTGTTTATTAATCTTTACAGGTGTTAGTTAGATCTTCTTCCTTTTCATGTTTTTTGCAATTAGGATTTTGGAATGATTGTTATGGAGATTAGATGAGCATTGGTCATAAGATTACATCTTATGTACCATGAAGCCTTTGAGCAACCACCTTCCAACCATCTAAAAGAAGAAACCAAAGAAGAAAGAAGAAAAGAAGAATGAAGACCCCCCCATAACAATGAATTCCTTGCTTAATTGTACTTAATTCATTTGTAATCTGGTTGTATAGGGTAGAGCTCTACCCAATTTGTTTGTGTTTGTGGTGGTCACCACAAATGGCCTCTTATTCTTTATTAGCTTTATAAATTGATTGATGATTTGTTTTAGCATTAAGATGACATCCTTTTCCTAGTTTCTTCCTTGTTTGATGTATGGCATGGATGTGGATTAGGCTTTTAGGGAAAAATAAATCTTCTACCATATTTAATAATTCAAAATTAAAATAAAGAACTCATAACCTCACCTAAAGCTTAGGGTTAAAATCAAGATAAAAGAATTTGCAACCCCTCAGTTGGATGAGTATTTCTTTTATAACATCATGCAAAAAAATGCATCTTACTTCACTCTTGCTTAGAGGGCTTCCACCTTTGCTAGAGAAACTTGGCTTGACCTATGAGAGCCATGGTGGAAACACACCTCCTCCCAATTTTGGCCAATAATCTTACTTCTCATACATAGCATATGAATCCTATTAGCCTAAGTCAAAATGATTGTCCAATCATGAAAATAAAATGTAATATAATTTGCATTAGAATTAGTTCATTACTTATGCCCATACATGATTTAGTCTCTTTAAGGAGTGAGTTTAAGGACTTAGTCTCTTTCTAAATAAATAAATAACAATCTAGCTATCTTGTAAAAGCATATGACTTGCCTACATGAATTTAAAATCATAGAGGAGTTAGTTGGTGGCCACCCAAAGGCAAGTCCAAGTAGTCAGGTGGTTTGTCCTCTCTTATGGAGGCAAACCAAATACCCATTTTCATCTTAGATTTAGGTTGTGCTTTTGGCCTCTAAAGCACCCTAGATTAGGTTCTCAGGTTGCTTCTCCCTTTGGACCATATAAGCATAAATCTTCTCACCTCTTAGGCATTTCGATAATCTTGTGTTGTGGAATCATAAGCCCCTAAATTTCTAATGAAAAATTTAACTCAAACAAAATAATTCAAAAATATAAAGCCCAACCATAGGATAGTTTGAGATGCTCGCTAGGTTTCCTAGCATCATAAACATCTCCTACTTATCTTCCTTTGGCTGCAACAATAACTTCCTCTCTTTGATCAATCTCATTTGATCTTTTGAAACAAACTAATCGATTGATAGTCCTACTTATTGAAATCTTTGGAGATAATGATCATTTACCTTAATCGAGAGTATTCCTGAGGGATCCCATTCCTTAGGATGGAATTAACTATGAGGGCTTGCCCCAGTAGGGAACTTAACGAACCCAATATAAAATAAACCCTACATTACTTTCCATGTAAAGTAGGGGAAGAATCTTTGGAACACATGCAGACCCATAATCCTTAAGAGTCCTTATTGAGGTGATTAGGTCCATTGTTGGGTGGTGACTTCTATCTTTAGGGATAGTACACCTCTCCTCAATCTCGCACTTGATCACCCTCAATAAGAATATCTGCGGATCTACATGGTGTCAAAAATGCATAAGAAGAGGAGATGTATATTTCTACCTTCATTTTATCCTACATAGAAGATGGAAGTATAATTCTATTCTTTAGAAATTCTCATATTTTTCACCATAATTTTCTAAGTATGAAAAGGATTTAATTATAAGAGGTTGATTTCACTTTAAGTGGTTTAAATCATTTGGGAATTTTTACTTAGCATTTTCTTTTATTTTATTTGACTTACACTTAGCAACTAAGTATTATAGAGAGAGGAAAAGAGAGGATTACTTCTTTTATCCCTACCTTAAGTCACATCTAAAGCATAATTAATCAATTTTTTAGTGAATGTCTTATTATGTATTTTAAATTAATCCCAAGTTTAGGTTCACTTTAAATAATCATATTCAATAAGAGAGAATCTTGAGATTAATTGAATGAATTATTATCACATGACACATGTTCACTTCTATCATATGTAACATGCATATGACTAACCCTAAGTATACCTACATATATAATATATTTTATCACACTTAAATGATGGATGTAAGCATATACATTTAAAATTCAGATGTTTCATTTGATTGAATCATTTTATTAAATTAATTTAAAGCTCTATCTAAATTCTTATATAAAATACATGGAATGAAATTAAATAGGTGTGCCATTGTTAACCAGGGAAATGAGATAATCAAATGACCTCTAGCTAAAGGCTCGTGTTCTGGATGTCCAAGTTATATACCCATTACATTCAAATGTATGTAAGTTTATACTCATTATCATAAGAATGAAGACTTTAAACCATGTGATCAATTTATTCAATCACTTGAACAAATATGAATGCATTTCTTTCTCAATAGAAAAGGGGATTTTCATTCATTAGCTAAATGCATATATATAAGTGTATTATTGACCTCACTTTTGGAGTGAGTTCTCGACTTCCTAATCATATATCTAGGACTCTTATAGACACTAAGAGCTCCTTTAGTCCCAAGACACTTGAGTGATTGTGAACACTTAACCTAAGCCAGACTTAGAAGGGTTAGCCATAAGGATAGGTCATGCCTTGAAATTTAGGGAGACTTGTCTACCCCATAGCCTAAACCCAACCCATTCTTTCTTTCTCAAACCAAACCTCACCCATGCCCCAAACAAATTTTGAAGTTCATAATCAATTAATCAAGTCCAAGCTCAAAATTCTCCATGAACCTTATAATTGAATTCCATAGTCTCAACCTTAGCATTCAAATCCAATTCAATTGATTTTCTCAAGGATCAATTCAACCTCTCAATTATTTATCAAATCCAAATCCAAACTCTATTCCAAATGATTGAAATCCAAAATCAAATTCAAAGTTCCAAAATCCCTTCTAAAGCCATATGACCCACCCCATAAGCTTAGCCAAATCCCCACCTAAATTATCTCAAAATCAATTGATTTCCTTATAAATTAATTATTCTTTCATTTATATTTTCAAATATAAATGGAATCCATACTCAAATGATCCAAACCAAACCAAACCAAGACCCTCCTTAAGCCATATGGACATACCTCCATAAACTTAACAAAATATTCACCCAAATTAACTCAAAATCAATTAATTTCTTTATAAATCAAACACTCCTTTATTTATATTCGCAAATATAAATGAAACTCACCTTTCAATGACCAAAAATAAATCAAACTAAATTGGTTTCCTTTCTAGCCCTTTTAACCTATATCCATGATATTGGTCAAATTTGCTTCCAAATCACTCTAAACTCAAGTGATTTTCTCATAAATCATTTATATCTTCATTTATATTCCTAAATAAAAATAAAATATAAATTCAAATAGCCAAAACCAAACTCAAAATTAAACCAAACCCAAAATTAAACCAAAACCCAATTTATACCTTTTAAGCTAATTTCTTGGACTTAACCAAAATCCACCTAAACCAAGTTAAAATTAATGGATTTTCTTTTGAATCAATCATTCCCTCAATTATCTAGCCAAATATAAATAAAAACTATAATTATCAAACCAAACTCAAGTCACTCAAGTCAAGCCCAAGTTAGCCCTTTGAACTTGAAGACTTTCAAATGAGCCAAAACCTATTAGATTCCAAATTGATTGTAGTTGGATTTATCAATCTTAGGCTCATACAGTTCAACTAAACCCAATCAAGCCAAACCAAACCACTGACATTTAGGTCCACTTGACCCAAAGTGGCCTAAAGGACCTCTTGAGCCAAGTTCTAATCCAACCCAAATTAGATTGAACCAAGCCCATCTAAGCCTCATATCATGATCAACAATCACCTAGATGATCAATCACCTCAATTGGGTCAAACCAACTTGGTCCTTTGACCAAGTCAACCATTAGCCCAAATAAAACATAAACTAGCCAAAACCCACCATACACTAAATCAATTGAAACCATTGATTCAAACCAACCCATGATCAATGATTGAAATATGACTAAATTGGCTTGACCAAATTGATTTTCTTGATTTAATTTTAAATTGGTCATTTAAATGACAGCTTTATATTAAAATGATTAAACTTGACCAATTCATTTCAATTGAAATTTTATCAAACCAAAATTAAATTTATCATTTTGACCTATTTGACCCATTTGATTTTAAATGAGCCAAAATCAAACCTAGGCCAAATTGATTAAAACCACTTGAACCAAAACTCTTCAAATCATCATTTGAACTTAACCTAAGCCTTAGTTTGACCTAATTTGATCAATTGGTCAACCCAACCCAACAAGAACCCACATGAACCCATTTGACCAAATGAAGCCAAAACTCATAAAACCAACTCATGGGACTTTGATGGCTGACCAAACCCGACCCAAATGACCCTAGGTCTGCCCAAAGTCAGCCCAAAAGCTAGGTGGGCCCCATCCAAGCCATAGTCCATTGGTTAAGCCCTCTTCACATAGGATTCCACCTATAAATGGAAAAGTTCACTCTCCCATCACCTCAGCTCACAAATGAGGGTTCACCTCCCCACTTAGGCCACCTAACCCATGCACTGGCCATGGACCAAAGGGAGGTGAGTTAACTCACCTTCCCATACAAGCCGAGCACCCAAGGAATTAATCCATGGAGATCTCCCCACATCAAACCTTGAGCCACCTCCCATGAGTTCCTCTAACCCAATCGAGCCATGTGGACTTGATTGAGACCCCTCTGGAGCTTTAATGGCGGCTGGATGGCCAAAAAATAGGAATATATGCTGTTCGTCCAACTCAATAAATCAAGTGGTATACCCCCTCAATTCGAATGAGAATTGCATCAATTCACTTCATGCGAGCCTCCTAAGATAAATCAAGCTTCAAGTTCTAGAGTGATCCCAAGCTTCCCACCTTCTTCCTTCCCATGTAGAACCAAAATAGGGAGGTCATCTTCAATCCAAGCTCCTCACACCAAAGATCACCACTCATTCCTACACCATCTCCATACCTCATCGAGGCTACCTGAAGCTTCCCCCAAATTCCAAACCCACCAGATCAAGGAGTTTGATAAAAGTTGAAGCTCCAAAACACCATTCTTGGCAACCAGCAATCTTGGAATAAACTCAATTCTCAATGGGCTTCTTATCAACTAGATGAAGCTTCTCGCAGAGCCATCGATCCTAGCTCGGAGGTATTTTCATGAAAACCAATCTCTAGCTTAATGTGGTTGGTCCTTGAAGAAACTTGCATATGAGCTCATCCAGCATTGGATCCTTCGTGAAAAGGTGTGGGTTGAGTTTGAGTGATCGAGCTCGAGCTGAATCGAGTGATCCATGGGCTCTGGTCATTCATTGCATGAAGGAGAATATATCATTCCACATGATTGGAATGGACAGCTCTAATCAGATCATGTTAGATCTATTTATTTTCTCTCTTTTATGCCATGGGTTTGATCTGCACCGTCCAATCCAAGATCGGACGACGATGATCGATGCCGCGTCCACCGCTAACTCAGCGCGTGGATGTGACAACTTAAATAGCCAATCCCATAGCACCACATGGAAAGTGTGCCGTGCACCACGTGACGTCGATGGGATTATGCTTAATTAAGTCTAATTAATTGGATTTTTAAGGCTAAAACTTCCAAAATTCATAGCTAATTGTAAATAATTTCAAAAAATACAAATAATGGCTCATTTTGAAGGTATTTGAGAGAAAATTTTAATAAAAATATTTTAATTAGTTTTAAATAGTAAATAGAGCTTAATTAGGGTTTAATTTAAAACTTAATTAGCTTAATTATTCTCTAATCATTCAAGTGATTGATCCCAAAAATTTTGAGATTATTTAAGATGATGGCCTCTGCCTCCTCTAATTTTCTTGGGATTTATTACTTGTTAAACTAAGATAATTAATTAATTAAGCCTTAATTACCCTATTAACTTATTAAGGATACTAAAATTTGAATATTAATTAACTATTTGGACTCCTAATCAATTGAATGTAAGGGGCTTAATGGATTGGGGCCTCCTCCTAATTTTCCTAAGTTTTCTCTTTCAACCAAATGCTAAATAATGATTAATTAATTAATGACTTAATTAGATAAATTGAAACTAAAATTACATTAAATCATGCTTGATCAAGTGAGTGGCTTATGGAATTAGGTTGGGACCTCCTTGCCTACCTTTTCCTTTAAGCCCATCTCATTTCAAAAGATAATCAATTAACTTTGATAATTAATTAAATAGAGTTGAATTAATGGATTAATCATTTGATTAATTAAATTAAAAATCTAATTAAAAATTTGATTTCTTTTAATTTAATCTTGGGTAGAGCTTTAGGTGTTCAAGAACCTAAAGAGGTTTAATGAAATCATGATTAGCTCACATGTTTGTAAAAATCATGAAAGTAATTAAGATAGCTCCTTAAGCTTAATTAATAAATGATTATGAGCTAATTGCATTAGGCCCCTTTCATTTCATCGGAGCATTGCTATTTACTTTTCAATTTATTTATGTATTTCATTAGCTCATAATCATTTAATCAATTATCTTACGGTAACATAGGTAAGGGTTTAATTAATTGATTTAATCTATGCTTAACTTAATTAATCCATAAAATCAATTTAATTGCCTTCCATTAAATCAAATTAACTCACATATGGGGAATGGGATTAGGATTATCATATCTTTCTCACATCTCTTAAATCAAGTTAAATATAAAATCAAAAGTGACATTAAGAAACTTTTTGGTTTTATTTTAAATAAACTTATTTAGTATGTTTGTCCTTAGGAATTAGTTGGATTGAATGAAATTACATACTTGTGTCTCTTTATTTTTTCTCAATCATATTAAAATATTGTATGCCACTTGATTCATGCATTCATTTCAAAATTAATTAAAATAATATTTTTTTATGTCATGCTTGTATGTGTTGATTTAAATTAATATATGTTTGGCTATTATCACTATTAAATCCAAATCTAATTTTCAAATCTTATGAATGAAGGAATGATTACATATGTTATAAATGTTAGTTATAAATACATAGAAAATGCAAATGATTCTAGCTTAAGTGTATGAAGTAAAGTTCTTTTCTTTCATTCATATATTGATTTATGTAAGTAAGAATGTTAATGGGTATTTAGTCTGGACATCCCAAGAATATGAGGCTTTAAGTAGACCCAAGGAGGTCATTTAATTACCCCACTTCCCTGGTTTAACAATGGCATGTACTCCATTTGATTTCATTCTTACATATTTCAATATTAGAATCTAAATAAGACTTTACTCCATATGTATAAATCTTTTCAATCAAATAAAAATGTAACTTTTGCATGGTCTTCTCTCCTTTATTTATGTATACATCCATATGTATTTGAGAAAAGTAAATATTTAGTCTAGACATCCCAGGAATATGAGATTTTAAGTAGCCCCAAGGAGGTCATTTGATTACCTCACTAGTTAATCAATCTAGCATATGTCCCTTGTCATGTGTGTGTGTATTTAATTATGGAGTTAAAATCTTTCTTTTTATGATTTGAATCATTTTAACATGCATTTAGACATATGAAAATCCTATGTCATTTGTCAAAATGAAGAGTCAAAAATTAAATAAAATTGAGTAGATTTCATTAGACTAAGTCATTATTCATAACTCATATAGTCTCTTAGTGGGTTTAAGGATAGTTTCTTTCTAACTAATAAAACCTAATGATCTTGCAAAATTATATGACTTCCTACATGGTTTGAAGCATATGACTTTAGTTTATTTTAGAATGATTTTCTCTCTCTTGTGGTAAAATATACCCATTTTTGATTATATTTAGGTCATGTTTTGGCTTATGAAAAAGCTCCCTAGATTGAGGATATGGTTGTTTTTTTGAGCTACAAGCATAAATCCTCATCTCTTATGCATTAAATCTTGTATTGTATTATAAACAACAATCTAATAAAATTCTGAGCAAATAATCCTTTTCAATTTCAAATATACATAGCACTATATGATTGGAATGCTCACTAGGTTTCTTAGAATAATGAGTTACTCATCTCCTTTGGCTTTGATAATAAGTTCTTCTTGATCTATAATTTGGAGAAAAAATATATGGTCACTTTTTATGTGGGTGAAAGGCAAGATATAAAATTCATCTTTTTGGAATGCCTTGATCATATGTACTTGTAGGGTGATTAGTTCATCAAGGAATAGTGTCCTATCTCAAAGATAGAAAGGCACCCTTCTGGATCACCTCAAGGACTCTAAGGATAATGTGTCTACATATGTAGAGATTCTTCCCTACTTTACATGAAAAAAAAAAGCTAGTTTATTTTAAACTAGGTTCATTAAGTTCCCCTAGAGCCCCATAATTATTACATCCAAGGAGGATCCTTAGGAATACTCTCGATTAAGGTAAATGATTGTTGTCTTCAAAGATTTCAATAGGAATGACTATCAATTGATTGGTTCATTTTTTAAGATCAAATGGGATTAATCAAGAGAGGAGTTATTATCGAAGCCAAAGAAGATAAGTAGGAGATACCCATGATGCTAGGAAACTTAGAGCATCTCAAACTATCATGGTTGGGCTTTACATTTTTGAAATTGATTTAATTTGTTTGAGTTGAATTTTTCATTAGAAATTTAAAGCTTATGATTCCATAACACAAGATTATGAAAATGCCTAAGAGGTGAGGATTTAAGCTTATGGCCCACAAAGGGAAGAAGCAATCCTGGAACCTAAATCTAGGAGCTTTGGCGAAAGCATAACCTAAATCTAAGTCAAAATGGGTATTTGGTTTGCCTCTAAGAGAGAGGACAAACCATTTCTTGGACTTACAACTTCACGGGGGGTGCCAACTAACTCTTCCTACAATTTTAAATTCATGTAGGCAAGTCATATGCTTATGCAAGATAAGGTTATTCTTTATTTATAAAAGACTAAGTCCTTAAACTCACTCCCTAAAGAGACTAGATCATGTAAGGGACATGCTTCAAATGACCTAAATCTAATGCAATTCAAATTTCATTTTATTTTCATTTTTGGATAATTATTTTGACTCAGCCAATAGGATTCATATGCCTAATGCATGAGAAATAAAGTTATTGGCCAAAATCATGAGAAGGGAGGAGGTGTGTTTCCACCATTGACTCAAAGGTCAAACCAAGTTTCTCTGGCAAAGGTGGAAAGCCTCCAATCAAGAGTGAAAAAGATGCATTTGTGCATGATGTTAAAGAAATACTCATCCATAAGGGGTTGTTAATTCTTTTATCTTGATTTTAATTTATGAGGTTATGAGTTCTTTATTTTTAATTTTGATTAAGTTTGGTAAAGATTTATTTTTCCCTAAGAACTAATCCACATAGGACATACATAAAGCAAGGAAGAAACTAGGAAAAATATGCCACTAAATACAAAAGCTAAACAAATCATTAATCAATTTATAAATCTAATCACAAAATAATAAGAGGCATTGTGGTGGGTACCACCACAAACAAATAAATTGGGTAGCCTCTACCCTTATACAACCAGATTACAAATGAATTAAATTAATTAAGCAAGAATTCATTATTATGGGGTCTTCAATTTCTTCATTCTTCTTTCTTCTTCTTTCTTCTTTTTTTCTTCTTTGGTTTCTCCTTTTTTGGATGGTTGGAAGGTGGATGCTCCAAGGCTTCACATGATGCATAAGATGAGATCTTATGACCAATGCTCATCTAATCCCCATAATCATTCAAAATCTAATTGTAAAATTTACATGAAAGGAAAAGTAAATCTAGCTAACACCTACAAAACAAAGGTTAGCTAAACAAACCACCAAATCCAAGCATGTATATTGAACTTATCACCCCACACATGGGTGACTAAGTCCACACCTATTGGATTATGCTTAGGGGTATAAACACTGCAAAAGCATTTATATTTTTTATTTATTACTGGCCCCTTAAGCATAATCCCCTGAAAATAATGGTTAGACTAAGATCATCCTACCATTCATTCTATGCACATACATCCTAACATCCAGTCTAAAATATATATCACAAAACAAAAGAAAATATCAAACCATGCACCGCCCTAGCATAAAGCTAGAAGTGGTGATTTAGGCTAATGTGTGTGCTTTGGAGGTTTGTGTGGTATGCTTAGCTATGGCTTTAAGTTAGAATTTTCTAAGTGTGAAGCATGTTCAACTTAGAGGAGGGTTTCATTTAAGTGATTTAGTTGATTTGGGTTGATTTTATTTCATGTTTTTATTAGGTTCAAGTGAATCCTACAATTAATTACTAAGTTATAAAGAGAGGGAAAGAGAAGAGAACTTCTCTTTCCTTCTAACCTAAGTAATTTCTAAAGTGGATTCATATTTTAGTTTTGTTTAGTGAATATTTTGATTAAGTGTTTTAATTAATCCTAAGTTTAGATGAACTCTAAATAAACCCATTCAAAAAGAAAGGCATTTTAAAATTAAATAAAATGAACTAAATTCACAAACATAAATCACTTCATTTCTTTTCATGTATAACATGCATATGAATGAGTCCTAAGCATATCTATACACACAAATGAGAATGTTTAACATACTTTATGATGCATGCTAAGTAATTCATTTAAGGAAATTTGAAAGTTTATGATGCATGATTTTCATTAAGTAGAAAAAGGATTTCTTATCCAATTTTCACATGCACACATGAAAGTAAGAAAGGCATAAGTGAGTACAGCGCCATTGTTAACAGTGTAATACAAGACCTACTTAGGGCTACTTAAACCTACAACCTAGGGTTGTCCAGACAAATATACCACTTTCCTTAAATATAAACATGCGTGCAAAAGAAATGAATGGAAAAGAAAGAATGCAAAAATTTGTATTATTTGATTCATTTTGTTTATGTAATTTGTGTGTGTAAGCATAAGCATCCTTCTTAAGTGATAGTATAGGAATGAAGAGGATATGGAATTAGGCAAGTGTTAGGTTCTTTTCAAATGAACCATACATCTTACCAAATCCTATTCAAAACAATACTAAGAAAGAGAGAAGGAAAACCTACTAACCATCCTTATATTTTATTCACATGCAAACTTATAATTAAAATATAAGTAACACACTTTCAATTTTGATAATTGATTTATATGTTTTGAAAATAATTTGAATTTAATAGTGATAATAGCCACTCATATTTCTACTTTTGCCAACACATGCAAATTTGACATAAAATATTTTCATTTTAAATTTGAATTTTGAAAAGTATGGCATGAAACCACATGACACACATATTTAGCATGTTGGGAAGAACTAAAGTAATGAAAATGTAAACACATTCACTTTAATTAAATCCTAAAGACAATCTTATGAAATAAGAAAGCTTAAAGTAAATCAAAGTTTGTTTAATATGATTTTTATTTGATCTTGAATTTGATTTAATTTTGAAAATGTGAGTTAAGTTTGTTGTTCCTAACCCATTCCCACATGTGTTTGACATTTTTTTTTTAATTTTTAGATGATTAGATTCATTTTAGATTTTGATTAGGTTAAGGTATGAATTAAACATGTTAATTAACCCTTACCTACACCACCTTAGCATAGTTAACCAAATAATTATGAGCCAATGAGATGACATAAAACCTACAAGGAATTTAAATTTTTAATGCACCTAGGAAGAAAAGGTCTAATGCAATTTGGCTCATGATTAATGGTTAATTAAGCTAAGAGGTTTAACTTAAGTAATTTCAAAACACCCCTCACATATGAGTTGGGTTTTGATTTTCTTAATTGAACTTAGGCTCTTGAACACCTAAGCATCTACCCAAAGTAGATTAATTAAGTTCTAAAGTTTTAGAAATTTTAGAAATTAATTAAGAGGTAATTAATGAATTAACCTTAATTAAGAGAGGATTAAGGAAAGAAAAGGGGTTTAGGAATAGCTTAGGAAATACCCCAAAATTATTCCCTAAGTCCTTTCATCAAACCTTAATCAACTTCAATAAGGATTAAAATACTAATCAAAACCCTTAATTATCCTTAATTACATAAGGGGTAATTAGGAAATACATTTTGCAATTATCCCAATTCAATAAATCCCAAGAAAATTAGGAGGTAGAGTCATCCCCAAAATATACCCAAGAAGTTTGAGATTAATCAAAAGATTAATTAAGAGTAATTAGCAAAATAAGATTTCATTAAAAGGAAAAATCAGATATAATTCAAAATCCATTAAAACCAATTTTAGAATATTCTAGATTGAATTATCTTTTAGTAGAATTTACCTCATATTTTTTATTTTTTTATTTTTTGGGGATATGAATATTTAAAGCTTAGAGGATTAATTAGAATTAATTAAAACCTTAAATCCTAATCATGACACGTGGTGGCGGCATGATGCTTTCCACATGTCGTACGGTGGCCCAAACATCCTGTCACCACACGTGTGGTGGCGGCGGGATGCAGTTTGATACTTGTCGTTCAATCAAGGATCGAATGGATAGGAATCACCCCGTCATTATAAAGAATAAATTGAATTTTAAAATGTGTGTTTAATCTTGGCCATCCATCCAAAATGAGCGGATGGATGGGCCGATCATCCTTCTTCCTTGAGAATTAATGAGATGTCCATGATCTAAGCCTCAATTTGAGCTTCGATTGAGCTCATATTTGATAAAATTTTGCACACACCATCATACACTAATGATCCTATCCAATGGTTGAATCTTCATGCCATGTCACTTTCTTTCACAAAGGACCAACCCCTCTTAAGTAGTGTTCAAAATGGCATACCTCACC